>ML332069.1:18477-45766 GCA_005239505.1 Nicotiana paniculata
TTAAAGTCCACAATTGTAGTTCCCGGCCAAACAAGCTTTGTGAATTTTAAAGAAGGTAGCACATAAGCAAATAAAACATATAGGTAAACAAATAAAGATTTTGGGAAGATTCACAGTCTAAGCACACATATGTGCTAAAGTTTAAAAGATTTAAAGTCTAAGCACATATATAAGGTTTTGAAAGATTTACAGTCCAAGCACACAAGTAAAGTTTTGAAAGAGTTATGATCTAAACACACATATGTAAGGGATGGGGGGGTCCTAGGTTGTTTATCCTATAGGATCACATCAGTACAATGCCCGGTAATCACTCCTCAGAAGAGGGGCTACACGTTGCATTAGCGCACCGGTCATCATATCCATATCTACCCTTCCCTACCCCTTAGCGGTTATTAAAGCGAGTGTTGTTGAACAATCTCTATGCGTGTTGTTACCCGTCCCTTCTTAATGGCCCTGGAGGGATTTAGGACATTCTATTCTGATAAAGTTGACCATGACATATTGCATTCATCATTTTCCTATCTATGAGGGCTAACTGCTTGTAGCGGATTTTTATCCATTCGGTATCGCTGAGCTCAGCTTCTTGTATGATTCTTAAGGAAGAGATCTCCACTTCGGTAGGAATAATAGCTTCCGTGCCATAAACCAGTAAATAAGGAGTTGCCCCAGTTGATGTGCAGACTGTGGTACGGTATCCCAGTAAGGCGAATGATAATTTTTCATGCCATTGTTTGTGTTTTTCTATCATCTTTTTCAATATCTTTTTTATGTTCTTATTGGCGGCTTCCACAGCTCCATTCATCTGTGAACTATAGGCTGTGGAATTCTTGTGCTTGATTTTGAAAGTCTCGCACATGGCTTTCATCAGATCACTGTTGAGATTGGAGCCGTTGTCTGTGATGATTGACTCCGAAACCCCGAACCGAAAAATGATACGGTCACGGACGAAGTCTGCCACGACTTTCTTAGTCATTGCTTTGTATGATGTCGCTTCGACCTATTTAATGAAGTAATCAATAGCTACTAGGATGAACCTGTGCCCATTTGAGACTGTGGGCTCGATTGGTCTAATAACGTCCATTCCCCAGGCGACGAAGGACCAAGGTGAGCTTGTTGCATTTAGCTCATTTGGGGGTACCTTTATCATATCTGCATGTACCTGACATTGATAGCATTTCCGTACATATTGGATGCCGTCTGTTTCCATGGTCATCCAGAAGTAACCGGCTCTGAGTATTTTCTTTGCTAAGACAAAACCATTCATGTGTGGGCCACTGGTCCCAACATGTATCTCTTCAAGTAGTCTGGAGGCTTCCTTTTCATCGACACATATTAATAATCCCAAGTCAGGAGTCCTTCTGTACAGGTTTCCTCCGTCGAGAAAGAAATTATTGGACAATCTCTGGAGCGTGCATTTCTGAGTGTGATTTGCAAGCTCTGGGTACTCTCCAATTGACAAGTATTCCCTGATGTCGTGGAACCATGGTCTTCCGTCTGCTTCTTCTTCAACATGGGCACAATATGTCGGCTGATTATGGATCTTCACTAGAATAGGATCAATGAAGTTCTTATCTGGATGTTTTATCATGGATGATAGAGTGGCCAATGCATTGGCAAACTCGTTCTGAACTCTGGGGGCGTGCCGAAATTCTGTCTTTGTGAACCTTTTCCTCTATTCTTGCACATGGTGCAGATATGGCAATATCTTGGAATTCCTGGTAGCCCATTCTCCTTGTACTTTGTGTATTAGCAGATCTGAGTCACTAATTACTAGAACCTCCTGGATATTCATGTCAAATGGCCATATTGAGCCCTAATATGCAGGCCTCATATTCTGCCATATTTTTGGTGCAGGGAAATCTGAGTTTGGTAGATACCGGGTAGTGTTGACCTGTTTTCGATATCAGGACAGTTCCAATGCCTACTCCTTTAAAATTGGTTGCTCCGTCGAAGAACATTCTCCACCCATCATAGGATTCTGCAATGTACTCCCCTATGAATGACACTTCTTTATCGGGAAAATACGTTTTCAAGGGTTCGTATTCTTCTCCCAAGGGGTTCTCGGCAAGATGATATGCCAGTGCTTTCCCCTTGACCGCTTTCTGAGTCACATAAACAATGTCGAACTCACTCAGCAGGATTTTCCATTTGGCCAGCTTTCCAGTGGGCATGGGCTTCTGAAAGATATATTTCAAGGGATCCATCCTTGATATGAGATACGTTGTGTAGGCACAGAAGTAATGCCTTAGCTTATGGGCTACCCAGGTTAGAGCACAGCAGGTATGTTCCGGTAGAGAATATCATGCCTCATGTGGAGTGAACTTCTTAATCAGATAATAAATAGCATGTTCCTTTCTTCCTGTATCGTCGTGCTGCCCCAAAATGCAACCAAAAGCTCAATCTAATATCGCAAAGTAGAGTATCAAGGGTCTACCTGGCTCTGGCAGGACCAAGACTGGGGATGTTGACAAATATTCCTTGATTTTGTCGAAAGCTTTCTGACAATCATCGGTCCATTTGTTCGCAACATCTTTATTCAGCATCTTGAAGATTGGTTCACATACAACCGTGGACTGGGCTATGAATCGGCTGATGTAGTTAAGGCGTCCCAGGAAACTCATCACATCTTTCTTGTTCTTTGGCGGTGAAAATTCTTGGATGGATTTGACCTTTGATGGATCCAGTTCTATTCCTCGGCGGATGACGATGAACCCAAGCAATTTCCCAGCAGGAACCCCGAACGCACACTTCGCGGGGTTTAATTTCAAGTTGTACTTTCACAGCCTGTTGAATAACTTTCTCAATCTGCTGTATGGTCGGTGGATCTTTTGGACTTGATGATCACGTCATCCACATACAACTCAATTTCTTTATGTATCATATCATAGAAGATGGTGGTCATAGCTCTCATATAGGTGGCCCCATCATTCTTTAGGCCGAACGACGTCATCTTATAACAGTAGACTCCCCACGGTGTGATGAAAGCCGTCTTCTCAGCGTCTTCTTCGTCCATCCAAATATGGTGGTAACCAGTAAAACAATCCACGAACGATATATGTTCATGCTTTTCACAATTGTCAATCAAGATGTGTATGTTCGGGAGAGAAAAATCATCATTTGAACTGGCTCGGTTGAGATCCCGGTAGTCGACACAAACTCTGACCTTTCCATATTTCTAGGGTACTGGCACGATGTTGGCTAACCATGTCGGATATTCAACTACCCTGAGAACCTTGGCGTTGATTTTCTTGGTAACTTCCTCTTTGATTTTCAGACTCATATTAGGCTTGAATTTTCTGGGCTTCTACTTTACCGGTGGGCACATTGGATAGGTTGGTAACTTGTGAGCCACAATGGATGTACTTAGACCAGTCATGTCATCGTACGACCATACAAATATGTCTTCATATTATTTCAAGAATTGTGTGTATTACACTTTCTCTAATGGCGATAGATGAATGCTGATGTGAGTTTCCTTGACAGTTTCTGAATCTCCCAGGTTGACTATCTCGGTTTCGTCCAGAATGGACATAGGTCTATCTTCAAAATCCTCAACTTCTCTGATAATTTCATCGGGTATGGTATCTTCTTCTGAATCACTGTCCTTTTATTGTGTTGTCTCATTGCATGTCACAGTCATTGGTTCATCAAGACAGGAAATAGTAATGTTGTAAGATAAAATAATAAGAGAAAATGATAATAAATGAATAAAGATTCGTTGAAACATAAAAGTGGTTTTCGAATGTTTTGGAACATTGGAGATTTTATTGGAAAATGCAAAAAATGGAAATGCGGAAAAGGAAATCATTAGCAAAATGAAATAAACAATGCTTGTTCAGCCCTTGCTACCTCGGGACTCGTCGGGCCCTAGATGGTTTGACAGTACAATTATTGAGGAATGATCCCTTACTCACATCTTGGCTGGTATGGCCTTCCTTCTCCTCCTCCTCAACAATAACACAACAGTCCACGTCAGCATCTTCCAAGAATAGATCCTTCAAAGTTGCTAGAGTTTCTTCTTCTTCTGACCCCCATATAATATCAGCTTGCCGGAAAGTCTGCTCCAAATGTGGTATAGGCTGTTCCAATGGATAATAGGGACCACGCCACGATGGCGATCAATCTTCATACTCCTGCCAAGTGTATTTGTATCCCAGCCCAAAAGTGGTGCCATGGTGCTTCAACTGTATTGGTTTGGAAATCTCCTGAAGATTTTCCCCGAGTCCTCTGCCAGGCTCGTATCCACTCCAGTTCAGTATGCTTTTGATCTTACTGTCCCACCATTTGTCTTTATCCACTGCATTGACCCGTTCAATGTGGTGGTAGGTTTCTCCACCCAGCCTTCTTCCACCTTCAATCACCGAGATAGTCTGGCGACCATAGATAGGATTGCTTTCGTCTCCGTGGATGATTACTTCCTGGTGGTTCCATTCAAATTTCACCACCTGATGCAATGTTGATGCCACAGACCCAGCGGCATGTATCCATGGGCGTCCCAACAACAGATTATAGGATGTCGATTGCCTATCACCTGAAATTCAATTTCGAACCATGTAGGTCCCATATGCAGACAAAGACTGATTTCACCGATGGTAGACCTCTGAGAACTGTCGAAAGCCTTTACATTCATAGATCCTTCTTTGATCTCGTGCAGTCCCTTGCCCAATTTATTGAGTGTTGTCAGCGGACAGATATTGAGGCTGGATCCACCGTCGATCAGAATCCTGGTGATGAAGTAGTCCCCACATTGCACAGTGATGTGTAGTGCTTTGTTGTGACTTAGCCTTTCAAGCGGAAGCTCGTCCTCGTGGAAAGTGATCTTGTGACTCTCCAGCACTTGACCTACGATATTGGCCATTTCTCTACTAGTTATGTTATTTGGCACATATGCTTCGTTCAACACTTTCATCAAAGCATTCATGTGTGCCTCTGAATTCTGTAGCAATGACAGAATGGATATTTGGGCTGGAGTTTTGTTTAGCTGATCGATGACTGAGTATTCCCTGGCTTGCACCTTCTTACACATATGCTTCGTTCAGCACATTCATCAAAGCATTCATGTGTGCATCTGATTCTATAGCAATGACAGAATGGATATTTGGGCTAAAGTTTTGTTCATCTGATCGATGACTGAGTATTTCCTGGCCTGCACCTTCCTCCAAAGATCATCTAGGCCTGTCCCAATGATGGGTGGCCTGTTGGAAGCATTCTTGCTAGACTCTGCCAAGTGTTCAGATGTGTAGACCCTGCTGGTCCTTGTCATCCCCTGTCCATCACCAGCTTCTTCTATCTTGACTTTACTTTTCCTTCTTGCTTCAGTCGTGTAATCCCAAGGTACGGCCTTGTCATTGAAAGGTGGCGTGGTTGGCACTTTCATTGTGTTTGGTGCAGCTACTTTCACTTAAAATGGAATGGGTACCTTAGCAGGCGGCATAACTTCAACCTCGAACGGCAAATGTGTGTTTGCAGGTGGTGCCGTTTCAAACTTGAACAGGAGTGACGCAGTTACCTCGACGTCTCCGGATGGCTGAATCTGGACTATGATGGGATTAAGAGTGACTGATGGCTTCTTTGGGTTATCACCTTCTATGATTAACACGATCGACCCTCTGGATCCCAATCTTCTTCTATCTCTATCATGTTGACATCCCTATGGTCCGGAAGCGGATTGTTCCAAGCATTGGGAGCAGATTCTTTTGCCTGGATGACCTTGTTATCGATCATAGACTGGATTTTATCCTTCAATGAGCGACATTCATCAATTGTATGCCCCTTCATGCCAGAATGGTATGCACATGTTTTATTATGGTTGGCCCATTGGGATGGATTTTCAGGGGTTATAGCAGGGATAGGAGTGACATAACCAGCAGCTTTTAATCATTCATACAGTTGGTCGATAGGTTCAACAATGGCAGTGTATTGTTTAGGAGGTCTACAATCAAAGTTGGGTCGAGGTCGAGGGAAATTTTGGCGAGCATGGGGTGATTGAAAGTGAGATGGCTGAGAGTTGTAGGTATGATAAACAAGAGCTGGTTGGGAATATCTGGGGGAAGTAGGCTGATATGTAGGCGATGGAGAAGGCTGATATGTTGATGGAGGTGCTGACTGATAGGTGGGAGAGGGTGCTTGATAGGTGAATGGGGAAGTTCTGTATACCAACGTGGATTTGGGTCCCTGTGCAACCATTACCGTTCCTGCATCTTTCTTCTTGGATATACCACCAGACTGCAAGGCTTTGTTGGTGGCCTATAGGGCCTCAAAGTTAGTGACCATTCCACTCTTGACACCTTCTTCAATTCTCTCACCAAGCTTGATGATGTTAGAGAATTTGTGATTTTCAATCACCATTAACCACTTATAATACTGCGGGGCTTGTGCCCGAATGAAGAATTTGTTCATTTGTTCTTCCTCTAGGGCAGGCCTGACCTTGGCTGCTTAAGATCTCCAGCGAGCGGCATATTCACGGAAAGTGTCAGTGGGCTTCTTTTTAAGGTTCTGGATGTAGAACACGTCTGGTGCATTCTCCGTATTGAACATGAAATGGTCCATGAAGTCTGATGCCATACTTACCCAGTCGGACCACTTCTTAGGGTTTTGGCTGATGTACCAAGATAAAGCATCTCCTGTGAGGCTCCTCATGAACAATTTCATGTGAATCTTCTCGTCTCTTCCTACTTCAACCAATTTATCACAATAGGTCCTCATATGAACCTTGGGATCACCTGTACCATCAAACATTTCGAACTTAGGAGGTTTGTAACCCTCCGGTAGTTCAACATCGGGTTGTATGCAGAGATCTTCATAGTTCAACCCTTCGACTACCTTGTTTCCTTCAACGCCCTGAACTCGACTAGTCAGCTTCTTGAGTTCCTAGGCCAAATTCTTAATGAGCATATCCTTCTCACTGGATTCAGGTGTGTAAGCAATGTGTTGGGTGGAGTGAGGTAGAGTCTCCACGTATATGGGGTTGTTCTGATGACCTGGTGATTGAGCATAGAGGTGGTCACTTGTAGAGTCTTATGGTTCAGGGATAATTAGTGGGGTATTTATTGGAGCGTGGAAAGTGTTGTGTTGGTGCTGTGGTGGGATAATTTGTTTTTTCGTTGGAGTTGTATGATGATGAGTTGTGGGAGGGTTCTGTTTGTTTGGGGTGTTCTGAGGAGGTATGGGATTTTGAATAACATCTAGGACATTGAGTGAGAAGGAGAAATTTGCCAAGTTCCGGACATGCTCAAGCTCCCCTTGGAGTTTCAACAACCTTTGCTCGAGTTGTAACATAGTATCATTCTGAACCTGAGTACCTTGATTGTCAAGAGCTTCTATTCGTTCCACTGGCGTTGTGTTTTCCTGTCTGATGTTGCCCAAATCTTCCATTTTGCCTTTGCCTTTGCCTTTGCCTTTAAGTGGACTAGGAGGAGGAGGAGGTGGAGGGCCCCTGGATCTTGTGTGATATGATGATGATGCCGGAATGCACGAACCAACCTTTGGGGAGGGGAATAATCAAAAGAGAAACAAAACGAAAATAAAAAGTAGCCAAGTCAGTGAAGATCATGAGAAAATATTGCAGTATTTAAACACATAGTGCGGGAATAAAAGCGTGTCCTAATTTGGGAGCCTCGTTGTGCCCGAGGTAGGCCTAGCGACAAGTTGATTTTGGAGAACTTAGATGCAAAATGCCTCATTTCATTAATGTAAAATAGACGAGTCCAAAACGACACTAAAATAATGAGCAGGAAATAAAGTCACTAATGGCACTTAGCCTTATTACATTGGTAAAAACAATGAAAAGGAAACCTAGACTACTTAGTCCCGAAGGACCGTCCCCAGGCTTGGTCTTCTTGGTTCTGTCAATCAGGTTCCCCAAGTCGTGCATGCCCAACAGCATGTATACCCTTGCTAGATGCCCTCATTCGTTTCCTTCAGCAATCTGGCAGTCGGAGACCCTTTTTCTTGTCTTTGCTTCTAGCTCCATCAGACCCTGCTCCAAATATTCCAACCTTTCACTAGATTTGATGGCTCTTTCCTTCCACTCATCGATCAGTTCCATATTAGTCTTGTGTTTATCCAAATGCTCGGCCTCAGACTCACAAAGCCTTTTGCGCAGATTATTGTATTTCACCTGAGCCTCAGCCGATTCGTCTATGACCCTGTTTCTGCTAATGCCCGGCTCAACTATCCCTGCTATACTGTCTTCCAACCATGATAGGTAGAAGCGTACATGCCCTGTGTGGTATCTATCGGGCTTGATGGTGTCCCTTTCTACAATAACCTTGAGATTCCATAGATGCTGAGCTTCACATTTGTACGGGATATCGTCATCCTGAAAATCTGCCCTGTAATGACTCATTTTGGAGACTCGCGGTATAACTTGCTTTCTACCCGCCTGTCTCATGACCCTGATGGGAACATAGGGATATATTCCCCTTAAACCAATCAACACCAGGTGCGGAGCGTCCCTCGATCGGATGATGAATTCGCTGGTAGGGAACCATTTGAACATCCATTGAACCTGTTCCTCGGTCAATTTATCAAAGAACTGCGCCCATTTTGTAGCATTTTCCGGTTGAGCAAATCTATCAGGGATGTAGGTCATACTCTTAGGGTGGTGGAAGGCTATATGATCATTCCACGCCCTTCGTGAAAATTCCTGACGATATTGGCCTCTCTAGAGATGCTCCAATAACCAACCCTGTAGTAGCAGGTTGCAACCCTCAAAGTGTTTGGCCCCCTTCTGGCAGTGGTCCAAGGCTCGGTATATGTCTGTTATGATCATAGAGACAATGGTATATGTTTTCCCTTCGATCCCTTCCATTAAGGTTTTTGGCTACCATAGCCAATCTAGTGTGAATCCGGTCTCCTTTTCTTAGAAACACCATCAGACCCAGGAAGCAAACGACGAACACAAAAACCCTACGGTGAATGTGACCCAAGGAAGTAATAGAGAACTCGTCGTGGAAGATATGATAGGATTTGCTATGGCCGTATCGTTCATAGAGATAATCAAAAGGTATGTAGGACTCTGCCAGGCACTCTAAGCCATCGTTCCTCTTCAAACCCATCATTTTCAGGATCCCCCTAGCGGCACGGTTCTCTGGTACCAACAAACCTGGACTGTCCCAAGGTAAACCCGCAAATCCCCCTATCTCCTCCAAGAGGGGGGTCATTTCTACGTGGCCAAAACGGAACACAGACCTTTCTATGCCCCAGAACATAGTGGCTGCTTCGATCAACATGTTGTTTGGTTGAATATCCAGTAAAGAGGGCAAGTTCACGAGGACCCTCTTCACATGGTCTTTGTCACTGGGTGAGAGGTCTTCCCACCAATCCAGAAATAGTGGTGGTATTCTTTGGACCATGCCGAACCTGGGGACTTCATGCCTCATTTTCTGCAAAATAGATAGGTTAGACCCTTACCTGCCCGACTCGACTATTTATACACTTATGATTTAGCATGTAAGCATTTAGTTCTCCAAATAAATGCACAGAACGTGACTGCGTCTGTTGGGATTATGAAAACCCCGGTGGACTTTTGGATAAGGCTGTCTTAAAGGGTTATTGTGCGGACGACACGCTAACCCGGCTAGGTTTGACCATGATGCATGCACAATATAACAGAGTAAAGTTTCTATGGGGTTTTAGACTGGTACCCTCAAGAGGACAACTTGAGGGGGAAAGGCACGGAACCGTCGACTGCACCGCTGATCGACTAGTTTTACCACTAATAAGCCTTTCTGAATTTAGGGGTGGTATAAAATGGAAGGGCGCAAACACTCATCAAGTGTTGCAATAGGATTTGAATAGGCACGATTGGAATATGATGTTGAGCATGATTATGCAACAATAAATGAGCAATAAAAGCATGTTGTCATGTATTTGCACATTATGAAAGCGGTAAATACAACAATTATAATTGAAAAAGCAGTTAAGAAGAAAAATAAAAAGAAACATGTCAGTTTTGATTCTGAAATGAATAAATACTTGAAAGAGATAATCAATTAATGGCACATAAATGGGGGACAGGGAAAGGTCACAAGTATTAACAAATTAAAGACAAGTTCACAAAGCAGTTTGAAATGGTAAAATCCTAGATAAATCCCCAGCAGAGTCGCCACCTAACGATTTTAAGGTGCGTTAGGGCACCTATTAAGGGTCACAATAACACTAATTGAATAACCATAGATTGATTAAGGCCTTGAAATTACTCCAAGCGGAAGGTGTTAGGCACCCCTTAAAGTCCACAACTGTGGTTCCCGACCAAACAAGCTTTGGAAATTTTAAAACAGGCAGCACATAAGCAAATAAAACATATAGGTAAACAAATAAAGATTTTGGGAAGATTCACAGTCTAAGCACACATATGTGCTAAAGTTTAAAAGATTTAAAGTCTAAGCACATATATAAGGTTTTGAAAGATTTACAGTCCAAGCACACAAGTAAAGTTTTGAAAGAGTTATGATCTAAACACACATATGTAAGGGATAGGAGGGTCCTAGGTTGTTTATCCTATAGGATCACATCAATACAATGGCCGGTAAGCACTCCTCAGAAGAGGGGCTACACGTTGCATTAGCGCACCAGTCATCATATCCATATCTAGCCTTCCCCACCCCTTAGCGGTTATTAAAGCGAGTGTTGTTTAACAATATCTATGTGTGTTGTTACCCGTCCCTTCTTAATGGCCCTGGAGGGATTTAGGACCTCTACCTATAGGCAGTTCTAGAGAGACCCCTAAAGTTGAAAGGAGAAAATACTAGGCGATAGGCAAGAACAGATAGGATTTGAACAGATAAAATAGGAAAAAGTAGTTAAGAGGCTCAGATTTACCTCCACAGATAATGCACATAAGCAGCACGTCTCAAACACAAACAAGGGCGGTATTATTAAGAGGATCCTAAAACATGATGTCTAAGTGAAAATCAGAACACAGAAGATATGCAGCTTCAATTTTATAAACACAGAAGCAGGACCTAACCAGTTTGCCTATTGAGTTTAAAAACCTGTTAACCATTAAGCAGTAAACACAAAGCAACAGTCTTCCAATTTTTAAAGAGATTAATTACCTAAGGCTTGCCTAGGCGTGGGATTGTGCATAAAAATTACCAGAATTGTTAAAAAACAGTTCAGAAGTTGTTTTACCTAAAAGCATGTTGTTCTAGGTGTTGCAAAATACAGGAATTATCACCAGTTTATTTAAAATAGGATGATCAAATATGAGACCGTCTTATGTCCTTTTTCATACATCAGTAGTTTAACTAAGTGTGGCTGGGTGAGATCCTAAAGCATGGTACCTACTATGCATATAGAGACGCAGAATGGTTGCAGAATTCCTAAAGCGTGATTTCTAAATGCACCGGAAGTTACAGCATAATTTCAGGATGTGCAGGAGCAATATTTTTATGTTGATGCTATTATTTAGCCTAGAAGCAGGATTTCTAAGTGATAAATAGGGTCAAATGAGATGCTGAAGCAGTAAACCTAAAACATGATATCTAATGCATGACATGCTTAGAATGTATTGGTCCTAAACATGGATTCTAATGCACATATAGGAAATGTAAACCTAAGGCATGGTTTCTACCCCTTGATATTGATGACATATATAGCTACCCTCCCCTTTTCCCTAGTCATCCCCACCATCTGTTTACAAATAATCATTACAGACCAGCTGATTAAATTACATAAATAGATAAAGGAAAAGAAGAAGTTAAACTAGGGATCCTGAAAAACAGGCCCAGATTCCCAGAACCTCAAGTGCTCAAATGTTTCATAGCCTTTCTCATATCCGGGTGTGTCAGAGTTCCCTAAGGACCTCAAGGGATCCCGGGCAGTTCTCACACTCAGATTTCATAACCATAATTGAGTAAGTGCAGTGTGGAAGGGCCGGCCCCAGTGCACCAGAGTTTAAAGGGATCTCATAGGAATCCCAAGGTAGTCATACACTGGAGGGGCAGAACCTAAGGACCAAAGAGTAGAGTGAGAGTGCTTGACATAGTTTTGAAAAGGTTTTAATAGGAAAGGCAGCGTTTGGAAAAGACTTAATTGAAACAGTTTTATAAAATATAAGAGTTCTTTAGTAAAAAACAGTTTGTTGACAAGAGTAGGACAACTAACAAACAATAGACTAATCACAGCACAAACAGATTCAGCACACTCAAATCACAGTCCTTCATACAGGGGTGATGGGAATTGGGGACACATAGAGCACATAGTATACAGGATCATAGAAGTTCTTGTAGAAGATTTATGGGGATTAGGGGATAGCAATGGTATCAACACAGCATGACTTTCAGAATCAACACAGAATCAGACAACTTAGGATACAAATTGCTTTGCAAAGAAAGGTTCATGCTAGAAAATAGGTAAGCATGAGATAGAGCAGATCATATTGGGACATACCCCAATAGGGTAACATATTCATAAGCATACTGATTCTAAAGGGGAGTGGGGCATAAAATAATATGTTATATGAACAATGATGTAGACATGTCAATTACATGTTGAACAACAAAACCATAGATAGAAACAGATCAGAAACATGATAAACTGAAGCAGTAAAAGAAACATGTTGGTTTTGGGACTTGAATTGAAATCAGAACATACCAGTAAGAGCATAGTAAACACAAAGTGAAGGATAGGAGAGCACAATAATTAGCCTTGGTTTGCAGCCGGCTAATTCAGATCAGTAGTAAGTAAGTAACAAAGAATGAAAGAGAGCAGAAAAACTTTGAGTATGAGAGAGAGCTTTTTGAATTAATGTGCTCGTGTGTTTGAACCAGTGTAAGATAAATGTATATATAGTTTGAAACTAGGTAGAGAATAAGGTAAGAATCGAAGTCATGCAGTGATTGCGGAATCAGAGTCAATTAGCATCAAAATCAATGAAAGTACTCCCTTCAATTAAGGAGTTAACTTTGAACGGTAATAGACCTGCAACAAATAAGGAAAGACACCATATGACTGGAATATAACACAACAAGGAAATAATCTCAGCACAGTACCAGTACAGAACATGTAATTGAGGCTAGGTACAGAAAGGTCTAATTAAGGAAACAATCAGTAAGAACCAACTAATAATAGTCAATCACATAATAAGGTAAGAAAATAGTTTACAGGTTGGAAATCAGTAAATACATCATCACAAGAAATCAGTAAAAGGTGCTAATCACAGAAAATTAGGAATTCAAATGGGAACAGTGCTGATTAAGGGGAGAGTTAACATAAAATTTTATGAACAAATGGAATAAACACATAGTAGGCAAGAAGAAGCAACAAAAAAATCAGAAACCCTAATGGACACAGTGGTACAAATCACGTAGAATCAAGGATTCAAACTGGGATATAGTGATGATAAACATATACCTCTGAGAGTTAGCGAGGTAAGCACATAATAGGCAGAAATAGGCAGAATCAGAAACCCTAGTAAGTTGAACAGGGTGAAAATCACAAGAATATTCAGATTAATCGAAGCAGATTCATGAGAATCAAACATGCAAACAAGTTTGAGAGAACGAACAGTAAAGATAAACTCAGAATCCAAACAGAGTGTCAGAAAGTTGGGGGTTTTAGCATAACTAGTTAGGGTTAAGGAAAAATTTAACAAAATCAGTCGAAGCACATAAGAAATCAGAGGATTAAACACTCAAAAATCAGAAAGCGTTTTGAAGAAAAGGATTTTCAGAAACCCTAGTTTAGGAAGATGACAAGTCACTTCGAAAAATCAGAAGAATCTTCATAAAATAAGTAAAAATAAGTTCGAACCATCTCAGATCTATACAGATCTGAGAAGTTCAAGAGATGAGATTAGGGTTTTTAGAAAAAAAAACATAGAGATGAAGACATAGGCTTAGAAACCCATAGGCTTAAAGCGAAATAGGCGGATCTTAGGCTTAAAGCGAAATAGGCGGATCTTACTCAAAATCAAGCCATGGCGGCTTGAAACAGGCAAGAACGGGCCAAAGATGTAAGCGGACTGACCCTAGTCCCTCGAGGACCTTATATATGGAGGCACCAGCATAGGAGAGGCCATTTGAGGCCTGGAGGTGGTGAGAGACCACCATGATCGACGACAGATGAGTGACGGCGAGAGAGAGTTAGGGTTAGGTTAGAGAGGATTTGAGAGAGAAGGGAGATTTATAACGGCGGAGTGAAAGAGAGAAATTAGAGGGGGAGGGGGGTAGTCGTTAAGTTAAATTAGGAAAGAAATATCCTGGACCGCTGATAAAAAATGATCAATGGCCAAGGTTTGGGCGGATTTGGGTCTGGTAGTATTAGGATTTGGGCCTAGGGTATTGGGTTGATTTAATTGGGTTTGGGTCTGGTTTAACTTAGGCTACAATTGAAATGAAATTAGGTTGTTTGTTAAATGCCCAATTCAAATTAATTAAAATAATTTACAAAATATCTAATAATTATAAAAAATGAATTTCATGCATAAAAAATAGTTTGAAATGATTACTTAGTATTTTAAAAATACAAATGACTAATTTCTGGTAGAAAATAGTGCAAAATTATATGTTTGGGCTATAATTACAAAGTTATTTCAATTATAGCCAAAAGATGTCAATTTGACTAATTGTGAAATAATTGGGTCTAACTAGGGCCATAAACAATAAATTAAATCAAGAGATGATTTTGAAATTATTTATGATGTAATTTTATAATTATTTATTGGAAATAAATACTGGACAAATTAATAGAAATGTAGGAAAATAATAGAAAAATACCAATTGCTATTAATGCATGACATTGAAGGAATATATGCAATTTTAAAAAATATTTTTTGGAAAAAATTGGGTATCAACAAACATTGAAGGTTCTTGAACCGTGAATTTTGTTAAATCGTTCATGTAACTCTTCCCAAACAGTTTGTGCATTAGTAGCATACATAATGCCTCCTAGAAGTCCTTTTGCTACTGAACTCATTATCCAATAAAGAATTACCATTAACCCTTTCCTAGTGGTTTCCCATAGCTTCAGGGAAATCCTCCTTTTACAAGAACCATCAACAAGTCCTAGCTTATTTCTTCCTAACAGAGAAAGCCTCATTGATCGAAACCAGATAGAGTAGTTTTCGATATTTGTGAGTTGGAATATGATCATCTGAATACCACTAACATCTGATGGGTGAAGAAATAGAGGATGACTATATGACTGCTTCCTTCACAAGATACAACAGCATTTGTAACACCTTTTTGATCTCCATTGATACTCATCCTTGTTTCCTTTATACGAATAAACTTCCTTTTTCTAGAAATTTTGTGCGGAATTGAATCAATCTTCAAGCTCTACGGATTGATTGCTCTGATACCATTTGTATTCTACTATACGAGTTAAGAAGTCATGAACAAATACATAAGAAGAAGAAGAAGAAAGAAATAGAAGCAGAAACGAAGTCGAGGAAGAAGAGAGAATTAGATGATCTTGAGAGAGGAGGAAGTAAGGTGTCTTGTATTCATTTCATTGTATACATGAGCTGATCATGAACATATATACATGAAGAATCTGCTCTACATATTCTTTCATATTCGTAACTAACACAAGGTAATCAATAACTACCTTCCTGATTTTGGTTACAAGTTTATTAAAGTACGGTTTAGTCCCTATCTTTTGTACATTGCAGCTTCAGTCTTCAACATTTACGCACATTTTTGTGATTATTTCCAAGCTTGATTCTATTGATGCAATTCTTGCATTTTGAGAATTGCTAACGGGTCATCAATTCATCCTATTTTTTTGCAGATAAAGTTTTTGGATGAAAAAGGGTACAAAGTGTAAGATTTGATTAAAAGTAGGTATAGGTGTATAAATATTTTATCCCACTTGAATATTCATGAAAAAAAACCTATTATTTTCCTAGATAAAAAAATACTAATAGAAATATTTTGCAAGTATAGGAGAACATTTATTGAAAATTTCAGTCTATTTCAAAAAGGAAACGATATTGTATAGTTGCTCCCAAAAATAATAGCAAGAATATATATATATATATATATATATATATATATATATATATATATATATATATNGAATGTAATTATTTTTTACCAACTGGCCAAAATGTTTGCACATTTCAAAACAAAGCTCAAATACGGCCCAAAGTTAGGATTCAAAGAATTAACTCAAGTAGTCGTCCAGTCAATTGCTTAAACTAAAAATAGCCGATGGAGTATTATATATGCATAATTTATATATTATATGTGTATAATTATGTATAATTATGTATAATCAATGTATAAACTATGTATATGGCTAGAAAAAATAAACAATAAATATGGATGGCTATTTGTGTAAAGATCCCTTTTTTGTGGCTGGGCCTTGGATCAAACTACTGACGTAAAAACTGCACGGGGCGCCCTATTTGGTCGCCTCCATTTAACCTATACCCTTTTTTTTTTAAAGTTTTAACATGTACCCACTTTTTAAACAACTTCAGCCCCCTTTCTCCTCCTCCTCCTCCTCCTCCTCCTTCGTTTTCTTCTTCTTTCTTCTGCTGCTGTTGGTGCTGCTATGAAACTTCAGTTCATAGGGATGAACTTTCTGCTGAAGATTAACGTTTGCTACTTATGTACTTCGACCAACCTAATAACTTCCAAACAAATAAAGTTAAGAATGCTAAAGTTCAACAAATATAAACAAAAACTTCAGCTCCTAGAATGCTGAAGTTCAACAAATACAAAATAAACTTCAGCCCTGAAGTTCATCACAAACATAACAAAGCTTGAGCTAAAACATGCTGAAGTTCAGCAAATATAGAACAAAACTTCAGCCAAAACATGCTAAAGTTCAGCAAATATCAGCTTATTTAGTGCTGAAGTTTTTACAAATGAACTAAATTACTTCAGCATCTTCTGCTGAAGTTTTTGAAAAAGCTTTACGACAAAATTATTGAATCCAGGCAAAACTTCAGCTAAAACATGCTGAAGTTCAACAAATAGAGAACAAAACTTCAGCTAGTAGAATGCTTAAGCTCAGTCGTCTACTAGAATGCTGAAGTTTGCATGATTGTCTTTGCTACTTCAGGCCCGTATGCCTGAATTTTTGGCGAAAAGTGGGTACAGTTGTATTTTTTTGTAAAACGGGTATAAGTTATAATGTGACCCAAAAAACGGATATAAATGCAAATCCCTCACTACTGACAGCTAAGTGGATTGGGCTGAAATCTAAGTCTGTCCACCTGAAGCCCAATACTGTCATAAAAGTGTGATCTGCACAAATAAGATCATTTGGTGCCGGTGTTTATATTTTGATCATGTTAAAAAAAAATCATAAGAAAATAGCCTCCAGTTTGATTTTTGGGAAGCTCCCGAAAATCGTCGGAATTTTTCATATGATAATTACCAGGATTTGCCATAAAAATCTGAGGGATCACCAAGATTTGTCGACATATGGTATCATTCACATAAAAAATCGTGTTTATATACGGGAACAAATGACAACCATGATCATATTTTTGGGCACTTTGAATGTTTTAATCAAGTACCCACTCCTTCCAAATAGCAAGCACAATGTAAAAATAGCACGAGCTAGTCAGTATTCGGACTGGTCATTTAAAAATAGTCAGCATTTACAATATTATTGAAAAATAGTCACTATTTTACTGTAACATGGACCGATCTAGCATAATATACTGGAGATTGGTGCACATGTGTATGAACTTCCATCATATTATGCTGAAACTCCAACACGCGTAAAGTTCCAGAATAATATACTGGAGATTGGAGCACCTGTGTATGAACTTCCAGCATATTATGCTGGACCGGTATATTATACTGGAACTCCAGTATATTATGCTGGAAGTCCAGTATATTATATTGGAACTCAAGTATATAATGCTGGAGTATTTTCCGGATTTTGAACAGTATTTTCGTTCAGATTTATCATTACATGAAAAATGGCTAAATTTCGATTACTTTTAAAACTGTGGCTATTTTGAATGACCACTTGTAAATCTGACTATTTTTGAATTTCTCCGAGCACAATCTCTCTTTAATCAAGTACTGACTTCTTTCGATGTTAGGATTTTTACTTTATGGGTTTTGGATTTTTAAAACGACGACTTCAAGTATTAATGATCGAATTTTATATTTAATATTTGTATATATTTAATAAATTATTTAATATAAATATATATTTTTTGAGCAAAAATTACTGGATTCGATTGAACCCATAGCTGTATTTCTAGCTCCGCCTCTGTTGAGAAATGTCCAAACTCCGGTACTCATTTCTAGAATTGTTATGTTTTAGCTATGGGCTATTTTTGTTCAAATTTTATTTCTACATTAAAGCGTCTATTATTTTCCCATTACATTTGAAATAATGACTAAACTCTAATAATTGGGGTAAAAAGTTATTACTTCCCATTTCTCTCCCCTTGTTAGTTACATAAATACTTTCATTGTAGTTTCAAATGCATGTGCATTGTTTTTTAACCAAGCGTTTATTTTAGTTTTTGTTAAAAAAAAAACTAAAAGACCACTCACTACTCTAGAGGTGTTATTAATTTTTTAACAAAAACTTTTGGGTAATAAAAATAATTGAAAACCTTACAACAGTTTTTTTAAAACAAACTCCAAAAGAACACGATAAGCCCACGGTTTTTGGTCATTTGTAATGTTAAAAGTATCGTTTAATTCTGTCATTATCATTTGATAAAGTTTTCTATTATCAATCAATTAATTTCTCTATTCTTCGCCAACTCATAGTTGTTGTGTTCTTTAATTTTAGTGGCCCCTCTAAAAGCACTTTTCGGTGAATTTAGTTCGTTAAGATATTCATTATTTGAAAAAGATGTCAAGGCAATTGCATTAAATAAATATCACCTTTGATTATCAAATAAATTGGCCCTAATTAATTATAATCAAAATCATTAAGATAAAACATCGCAAAAGTTTAGTTTCCTTCATAGAACAGGTCATAAATAATATAATCAAAATCTTGGCCCAGATGTGTGGTGGAATAATTTGGGTAAAATTTAAAAATAGTCAGATTTATAAGTGGTAATTGAAGAATAGTCACATTTTTAAAAGTGATCGAAATTTAGTCACTTTTCGAGTAAAGATGAATTTGAACAAAAATACTGTTCAAAATCCGAAAAATATTCCAGCATAATATGCTAGAGTTCGAATTTTTTACATATGAACTTCCAGCATAACATGCTGGAATTTCATAATGTGCTATAATTCCAACATAATATGCTGAAAGTTCATACAAAGGTGCTCCAATCTCCAGTATATTATGCTGGAACTTTCCGTGTTGCAGCAAAATAGTGGTTATTTTTCAATTATCAGTCCGAAAACTGACTAGCCCGTGCTATTTTAACAATAATTGGAATCTCATTATTAATCAGAGTCTCGAGTTCGAACCGTAAAACTAAATAACTTATTGGTAGGCAGCACTTTACCCCCTTAAGGAACCTATCTCCCAAGAATCCAAATGGTGGTCTCGACTTCTAACCCTAGTAACAAAGAACTTCTTGATAGGGAGCACTTTATCCCTTAATGGACCTATGCGACGCGAATCCAAATTGATGATCTTGTTTCGAACCCTAGGAACGAAGAGCTTCTTGGTAGAGAGCGTTTTTGCCCACTTCATAAATCTATCCGACGCAAATCAAAATCAGTCATATCAGTAAATTCCGGATACTAAATGATTATACCACAAAAAATTAAACAAAAGCAAGGCTACCAATGTAATTTCTCAAAGCAAAGAGAATTCTATATAAGCACAAACCTAGAAAGTATAAAATGGTTTGCTTCACAAACAAGAGTCAACCATTTCCCTTTTCTTCATTTTCACACTCTCAAAAAGAAACACTTTGAATACTTTGCCATGGCTTCTTCAAAATCTAAAACACTAAAACGTATTTGTACTTGTTCTCCTACTACACATCCAGGTTCTTTCAGATGCAGTTTTCACAGAAATGTTGGAAAATCATCAAAAAATAATTCATATACATCAAATTATAATTGTGAATTGGCAAAGAATTTGGCTAAAGCTAGCTCTTTGAAATCTTTGCTTCTTCAAATTATAAAGCCTTCTAGCCATGATCTTCAAAGAAGAAGGAATTTCCAGCCAAAACCTTCTAGGTTTTTTTGGATGAATAGCAATCCAGACGGGGTTGCAGTTTCTTGATTACAACAAGCATTGAGAGCTCGAGCTTTTTTTCTTTTTTTCTTTGTCTATTTTTCTGTGGGAGACGGAGAGTCTTGGAGCAACGGTAAAGTTATCTTCAGTGTGATTTATAGATCATGAAATTCGAGCTGAAGCAACTACATATTTGTATTAGGGTGGATTTTCTACATTACACCTCTTGGGTGCGGCCCTTCTTTGCATGAGCACAGGGTGAGCCCTTTTTTCGGTGGGCAAAAATATTTACTATCTATTCTCGTGAAAAAGATAGCAGATATTTTATAAAATAGTTGAGGTATGCACAAGTTGAAATGACGACAATATCCTTGTAAATTTAAATTATTATAAGTTTTATAGCTATCAATGTTTAGATTAATCTATTATGGTAGGTTAATTTTGTTGCTTATCAAGTTACCAGTTAATACTCCATATAATAAAGATTTACATGTTTGCTTTGTACAAGTGATTTGATTGTGTAAAATATTTAAGTGGGCGTTTGGACATAAGAATTGTGAAATTCCGAAAAAAGTGAAATATTTGTTCAAGTGAAAAATGTATAATTTAAAAATTAGAGTTATGTTTGGATATGAATTTAATTTAGAGCTGTTTTTGAATTTTTGTGAGTGATTTAAAGTGAAAATTTTGGAAAACGGCTTTGTGAAGTTAAATTTCGAAATTCAACTTAAGTGAAATTTGAAATTTTCATGGACAAACAATGATTCTGAAAAGTGAATTTTTTTTAAAAAAATAAAATATATTTTATGACCAAACGGTCCTAAAAATTTAGATTTTAAGTTTTAAGCGTGAAGAGAAAAAAGAAGTGTCGTCGGAACAACAAAAGTAGGGTTTTATTGTTACATAACAACAAAACAAAAGAAGAAGTATATATACTATAATCTCAAGAATTTTTATTCTATTAGCATAGGACGAATCAATATTTAAATTTGAAGAGTTAGGATCTTCAAGGTTTTTAATATACTTTAAAATTATGGATTCAAATTTAATATTTTATTGAAATTTTAACAATTTGTCACATATATTTATATTATGTGTCGAAAAATATTGGATTGACCCATAGCAAAAATCGAAAAACTCATCCGTTACTGACCATAAGTATAATTCGACTTGATTATGAATTGTAAATAGACATTTTGTAGCTGTGGATGCATGGAAAAATGTATGGCACTGTATAGCGGCTGCAAAAATAATAGTCGAAAAAATTATAAAATTTATATATTTTTTGTATAAATATATAGTCTGTATGTTATATATCAAAATTATACAAATTTTATACACTTTTTCGTCTACTAAATATAAATAATTTATGGCACAAATTAAATGTGATAATACTCCTAGAAATTAAGCACAATTTTGAAAATGAAAGCTAAACCCCGTAGTCATCTACTCATCTTCCCTCTAGGTTCTTTCCTATATCTTGGGAATTTATCAACCAACTTGTGAAGCCTAAGTATGAATGAGACAAACGGGCAATTTGGTGCACCAAATATTTCACGTTAATATAAGATTCGGGGAAGAGTCGCATCTCGAGGGACAGTAGCGTACGTAAGATTTTCGTTAGTGATGTCACAATTCAAAGAAGTGAACTAATGGATAAATCTTATTTGTCAAACTGTGTCATTCTTTATATTTATCCCCAATATTTTTATTTTTCTTATACATATCTAGTAAACAAATGCATTAAAGTGGTGTCTCATGACACCGCATGGAACAAGGTGAATATGTACGTCATTGCCAAGGAATGATGTATACAACCTACTACACTGGTACAAATACTAATGGTTGTTTTCACGATTCGAACTCGTGATTTATAAGTCACCCGAAATCTATAAATATGAACAAGACTATGCGCATTATAAACCTAATATCTTCAAGACATTAAATTTATTGTTTCAAAATCCAATCTCTTTCAATACACAACGAAATACAAAAAGAGAAAATGCAAATCAAGAATGAGAATAAAAAAAAAGATTAGCACAAGATTTGACCTGATAGTTGATAGAAGCATCTTTCAGTTGCATGACATATAATTTATGCATGGGGAAGTTCCAAAATTATGGGTTCCCACCATGTGGAAAAATAATTCTCTAATTTTAATTATACAGTCAAATATTTCTATAACAGTCTCGTTTGTTTTGAATATTTTTAAATGTTATAACAAAGTGTTGTTATAGAAAACATATATTATAACATAACATATAAATTAGTTCAAAAAAAACTTGACTTTTATAAAAAACTATTGTTATATAGGAATGATGTTACAGAGGTTTGGCTATATATACACACTTTTCAAACAGTTGTTCTGTTCTTTTTCTACTTTTTGCCTCAACCCACAGGACCACAAAACAAGTGGATCCTATTTATTGGGTCTCTATAGAATAAGCTACTTTATGTTTTATTAAAGTTAAGATTAAAAAAGGAGATGATGACAAAATGAAAGTGCTAATATCAAAAGTATAGGTTTAAACAAATAATTAATTTAAGCCATAATATAAACAAGATATAAAGTTTTGGTTCATTTGAGAATAATAATGCGATTTAATTTGTCATGCATGCTTTTGGTCCCAATATTCATATTCGCACGAAAGACCAAGTTGAGGTAGAATACTGAGACATAAACTTAAATTTATTGAGGCAATTAATTAATATGCTAATGCTAAGAGAATTTATTCTTTCGTATTCTAATAAATGAAAACGTGTAATTAAAGATCTTGCTTAATCACTTGAGAAGTCGGAGGCGAATTTAGACTTCTCATATCGGGTTCAACTGAACTAATAATTTTTGACGTGGAGTATTAATATAATTTATGTGCAAAATTTCATTAAAATTGTAACAAATAATATATTTGAACCAAAATTTTAAAAATACAATGGGTTCAATCGTAATAAACTTAACAGCTTGTTTAGATGGTTGTTACCTATTGTATTGTATCGTACTATTACTTTAAATACGATGTTTGTTTTGATTGTTACTTAAATTTTATTGTATCATATCATTAAATTTTTAGTTATGTAACGACGAAATGTGTCACTTTATGTAACGACCAATTTGGTGCGGTCGCGTCGTTACCTTATCTTTTTCTCTCAATTTCACCCTTCATAATTATAATCAAATCATTTTATTTTACCATTTATCCTATATTTTCATATACTAATTTTACCCCGTATCATAATTTTTGTTTATAATATTGCAAGTTTACTCTTCATATTGTTGCTGCATGATATCATGAAACGACGTCAAACGACATAATCTATCCAACATTGTATTCATCAAACAATACACTACAATACACTACAATACAATACAATACAAGTACAATATGAAATAATATATAACAACCATCCAAACAAGTTGTAAAGGTTAAACCTATATTCTTTAAATTTTGAATCCGCCTCATCTTGGTATAGGCCACCTATATTTCTAGAGTTTGAATTTTATGTTCTGACTATGTAAATGAATTTTTGCACTATCAAACCATTTAAAAAGTAACTAATTAAATGTAAATATCCGCATTAAGTTGGATTTGCATCTTGGAAAATAAGGCAAATTATATCCCTACTAAAACAGACTAAAAGTGTAAGAAACATTATGCAGTTAATTGTATATAAGTTACATACATATTTTTGTTATTATGATTTTTGGTTCTAAAGGCATTAACTTAATCGTGTTCGTATTGTCATCACCTAACATAAAATAGGGAGATTTGAATTAATTGTCTATTACAAATATTATTTTAGTTATACGAACCTTTTTTTAAGGAGACAAGTGAAATTAACACAAAGAGATCTGCGGAAAAAAAAAGGAGATCATTTCCTCCGTGTATAAGAATATCAATATTTAGGTGATTACAAAACCTGAACGTTAGTACAAATTAGTAACCAACTATTAAAAAATCATATAGCATCTATAATTAATCAACGTGAAGAAGTCTTATTATAGTATTTAACTATTATCGGTAGGGGTGTACATAGATCGGATTGGTTGGAATTTTTCAATTACCAAACCAAATCAATGGTGTCGAGTTTTTAAATTTATAAATCAAACAAAACCAATAAAATCGGGTTTTTCAATCTTGGATTTTTTCGGATTTTTTCCCGATAAAGTCATTTTTTTTTGGTCAAATATCAAATTTTATTTAACCAGTAACGAAATTTACAGCACCTCTAACTCCTTTGGACTAAGGAGTTAGACTTTAAAAAAAAAACATCAAAATAGCCCGAAAAAAAAAACACTTACAAGCTTAATAGTTCCTCTACTATGCTTAACTTCATAGAGGAAAACTATTCACTCTTTCTAAACACTTCTTCCATTTTATCTTCTGTTGTCCTTTGATATGTAGTTGAAGAACAATGTCCCTTATCTTCCTCTTCATATCAATCTCTTTCCCCTGGAATTTGCGCGTATTTCTTTCTATCCAAGTATGGTATATTACTGCTGCAAACAGAAATACTAGAATACTACCATAAGGTCGACCATTTTTAATTCTTGTACTCAGCCATATAACTTCCTCTTCCCATGAACCAATTTGATGTGCCTCTCCCATCCAGTTAAGTAATGTGCTTCATATACTCCTTGAATATTGGAATTCAAAAAATAAGTGAGTCGTAGTTTCATTCTTTCCATTCTTGCATAAAACACATCCAGTATCAACCTGTATTCCCCATGCTACTAGTCTATCCACAGTAGTGAGTCTGTGATTTAGAGCTAGCCATAATATAAAGTTATGTCTAAGAATAGTTGTGCCCAATATTAATGCCTTCCACCCAACCTTTGGATACGGAGGTCGCGATAGAGTGTACATCTTTTGTATACTGAATTGCCCTTTTCTGCAGAACTTGTTGATATTGGCAAAGGATTCAATATTCATGTACCAGTCTCTAACATCAAACACCTTCCTTACCAACCAGCAAGCTTGGCTAGGAGTCTTCACAATATTGAAATCCTTTTTCTTTATATACACTGAATGTATCCATTTGATCAAAATAGCATCCTTCTTTGTATGTACTGCCCACATTAGCTTACACAGTGTTGCTTTGTTCCACCATTCAAAGTTTATAACATTCAAACCTCTAGCTAAGACAGGCATACATATCTGTCCCATGAAATCAACGCTCTCTTTGAAGGACTATAACTTCATGTCCACAGAAATTTTCTACATACAGAGTTTACTAGTTGTATAATCTTCTTTGGTAGCAAAAACACCTGCCCCCCAGTAGGTTTGCATTTTAAATAATACACTTCTTATCAGTTGTAGCCTGCCACTGTAGGATAGGAGCTTTGATGTCCATCACTTTATTCTGTTTATAATCTTCTCCACTAATGGCATAAATTGTTGTATTGATAGCTTCTTTGAGGATAAAGTCACTCCTAAATACTTGAATGGAAAGGATTCCAGCTTGAATTGATAGTCAGTACATATCATTTTTTTGAACCCCTAAGTAACTTTGCTACATAGATAGAGCTTTTATCTAAATTAGCCATAAGTCCTGTCACCTTTGAAAAGTGGTTGAACTTGTCCAGTAATAGTTGGATAGAGATCTTGTCAGCCCTGCGACACATAATCAAATTATCTGCAAAACAAATATGAGTGAGATTCATTTTGGCACATCTTGGATGGAAATTGAATTCAGGAATGTTCTTGAGAGTCTTCAAAGTTCTGCTTAGATACTCCATCACTAGGACAAACAGATATGGGGACATAGGATCCCCTTGCCTTAATCCCTTCCTTACTTGAAATCTGTTTGTGAGTCCACCATTGATCAGAATAGAATAGTTTGCATTAGTTACACATTCCATAATCCACTGCACCATCTTAGCAGGTATCCCATATTCCAGCAATATTATTTGTAAGAATGACCATTCAACAGAGTCATAGGCCTTTCTTATGTCCACTTTTATAATTCATCTAGGTGAAATCCCTTTTTTTTGGTACCCTTTCACCAATTCATGAGCAATGATAACATCATCCAGAATACTTCTTCCTTCTATGAATGCTGACTGAGCTGGTCCAACAATGAAGTTCACTGCTACTTTTAGTCTTGATGTGAGAATTCTGGCAATGAGTTTATAGATAGTGGTACAACATGCTATAGGCCGGAATTCTTTGACAAAAGAAGGACTATCCACCTTTGGTACTACTCTGATAGTTGAAATGCATACATTCTTCAATAGCTTCCCTGATTCAAAGAACTCCTTGACTGCCTTTATCACCTATTCTCTAACTATATGCCAATATTTCTTAAAAAATTCTACTGGAAATCCATCAATGCCAGGTGCTTTGTCACTTGGTAATTTCTTAAGCCCTTGCAAGATCTCAGTATCAGATACACATTTGATCATGTTCTGTTGCTGCTCTCTATTCAAGCAAGGACCATTCCTAACTATGTTCACATCAAGGCAGGGCAATTCAGAAGCCCTTGTTCCTAGTATACCTTCAAAAAATGATGTAAACTCTTGCTCAACTAACATAGGATCAGTCAGTATTTGTCCAAGCTCATTACAGATAGTAGAGATTCTGTTTCTAGTCTGCCTTGCCTTCAAATGTCCATAGAAAACTTTGTGTTAGAGTCTCCTGCTGCAATCCACACTGCCCTTGATTTCTGCCTTTATACACCCTCTTGAATACCTTGCCACTTTTCTACTTGCATCAGCAATTCTTTCTCCTTCAAAATCAAAGTATTGTTGAATAGATCATTATCTATCCTCTTTTGCACTTCCTGTCACACCCCTTTTCTACCCCCCAAAAAAGATGTGTGATATTGTGGATTGCGGGTTAAAGGGTTTTTCCAATTAAAGTGACGAATTTGAGTAGGGATTATTTTATTTACAGAGTCGCCACTTGGAATTAATTTTCTGGTGTTCCAAGTCACCATTTATTTGAATCCCTAGTCAAAGGAAGATTTAACTCTTTTATTATTGGTCTGCGAAAAGCAAAGTCCGGGTAAGGAATTATGTTGACCGGGGAGAAGGTGTAAGGCATTCTCCGAGTCCTGTGGTTCTAGCACGGTCTCTTTATTGACTTAATCTTTGCTTGAATAAAGAAAAAAAAATTGTGTTTCATTTGGTTTTCATGTTTTGCCCATGTCCGCTTTTATTGTTGATGGTTTCATTAATCTCAAACTAGGACGAGTATCCCCGACCCTA
>MDKI01218849.1:0-15046 GCA_005239505.1 Nicotiana paniculata
TACCCCAGATTATATTTACAACGCCCGCTTAGTCTTTTATTAGACATAGTTGAGCGTGATCAATCGGCCTCTTGAGTTTGGGAGGGATTGGACTATGTCGTCCCCCCTTCGGTTGATGCCCATTCTTCAGGGACTGATGGATCCCGGGCCACTAAAATTTCATCCTCCTCAGACTCGTCCCTGAGCCGGTAGAGGGAGTTCGAATCAAGTATTCAGGAGCTGGAGGTTTCTTTTGACTTGCGGATTAGCCTCCTTCTTGGTTCCTTTTTCGCCGAGCTTGGGAAGCTCGGAGCCCTCCTCCTCTTATTTTCTCCAGCCTGGCTCAGAGCAGGAGACTCGATAGGCAAGTCCTCCTCACCAGCCGAAAGCCTCAGTGTGACATCTTTGGAAAAACTTGCAAAAAGGAATAAAACAAGTGAGAACTTAATGATGCAAAAAGGAACCCAAATATCACTTACTCATGAAAGGGATCTCATCATGTGAACGGGCCTCTGAACGGGCCTCCCATCGGTCCTTTGAAAGCTCGCGCCACGGACGCTCGGAATAAGGCCTTTGTAATACGATGCCCTTTACCCACTCCTGGAGTCGAGGAACTACATTCGGGACCCAAGCAACCGCTGCACTACCATAGAACACTGATAAGAAAAAAAAAGAAAAAATGATAAATTAAATCTTGGAAGCAAAATTATACTTACATGACATATTCCATTTCTCAGGAACGGCATGTGCTCGGTCGGGATCAAATCCGAGGTCCTCACTCGGATGAAACGGCCTAGCCAACCTTGATCCCGATCTTTATTGATAGTCTAAAACTAGGCTTTACTGGCCAGACGGGCGAGCTTGATCAGTCCCTCCCGGTAGAGTCGGGGACTGTATAAACGCATGAGGTGGTCGATAGTGAAAGGGTACCCTTCAATCTTGCTTACAAAGAAACGGAGGAGTATTACGATCCTCTAGAAATAAGGGTGAATTTGACCAAGGGTTACCTCGTATCTTTTGCAAAAATCGATGATAACTAGGTCCAAGGGCCCAGCATGCAGTGATAAGTGTAAACACGTAAAAAAAACCTCGATGTGGGTGGTGATGGCTTCATCAAGTTCAGGAATCACCACATGTTTGTCAACCCAATTGCAATATTTTTTTACTGCAGAGAGGGCATCCTCAATGATCGAGCAGATGTATCTCAAGACCTCCTCGCATCGGCCTTGTACGGAAGAAAGATTTTCATCCTTAAAATCAGCATTAACCGGGCATCCACGGGGATGGACATTTTCAAAGGGGGTTCCGGCACTGGTTCCTCGGTTGCAGTACGCAAAACGGTCTCCTCGGTAGCCAACCGCGAGGTAGAAGGAGTTTCTTTTTAGGGAACGGTTTTGAAGTCTTCGCCATTTCTTTATGAAGGAAAATGAGGAAAAAAAGAAAGTTAAAAGAGTACATTTTATGGTTTGGGATGAAGATAAAATAAAGTTCTTATGAAAGATCTCAAATTATCAAAAAATAAGTGCCTGGAGATATTAAGATTACTAAGGTACGAGGGCAGAAGGTTTGGATGTAACGTTTGAATGAACAAATGAGAGGGTATTTATAGTTTTTCAGCAACGGTTCGCATCTAGCAGTGGTTGGCCAGCAACTGACAAGCATTTAATGCCACTAAGACTTGACTGACAAGATGTTTCGTCTGTTTTGTCGTTTCTATCACAGGGTACCGAAGTCAGGATCGAAAGCTCACGTCGTTTCTCGTCGACTACTCTCCGAAAAACGAAGGGACTATCTGTATACATTTGAAATCAAGCTCGCCTACGACATGGTAGGTTAGGCTTGGAACATGACAACCAAGGACTGAAGATCGACCCCGAGTCCCTCCGAGCTAGAACCCGGGGTCAGAACGCCTGCCTTCGAGAACATTGATTCCGTGATCCCGGAGTCGACCTTAGCCCCGAACAAGCTCGAGGAAACATTGTTAGCATAACCAACAGAAGACCGAAATATCTGTGACTGGTCGGATATTACGGCGGGAATCTTGGCGCTTATCAGTAAGGAACCGACAATCAGCAAATCAAGGTATTTTTTACCTTTTATAAAATTGTACCTAAAGTATGACTCCTCTATTATATAAAGGGGGTCTAATAATTCATTGATGACATTATAATACGCATTCCAAAACAATATATTATCATTCTCTTTAAGTTCTTATTCTTCTGTCCTAATATCGATCGAAGTACGTTCGGCTCGAGGGTGGCTAACCTTCCAAGGCTGAAACTGTTCAATTCGTGTGGTTTGCATTTACTTTATTACTCTCTCCGTTTCAATTTATGTGAACCTATTTCCTTTTTAGTCTGTGCCAAAAAGAATTATCCATTTCTGTATTTGGAAACAATTTACCTTTATGCAATTATTTATAGTCACACAAAATATATGTGCCTCATTTTACACCACAAGTTTAAGGACCCGATTGGCCACAAATTTTGCCAAAATAAATTTGGGTTTTATTTGGTAAATACATGTTTGGCCATAGATTTTGCCTACATTTTGGCAAAATCCCAAATCTCAAATCCCAAATCCCAAAATCAGCTCAATAGCTGATTTTCGGCCAAAATATCACTATTATATTTTATAAAAATTGCCCCAAACTTTTATATTTTATAAAAGAGCCCACCCTTTATTATTTTGTAATAATGTTGATTCGTCTTCTCGGTCATCTGATAGTGTATCATGTAATTCATTATAAAAATGATAGTTTTGTACCAAATCTATTTATGTTCAGGACTATGGTTTGCGATAACATAATAAATGTTATTGATAATGGTATTGTTGGGTATTTGTGATAGTTTTTAGAACTTGTGGGTATAAGTCATGTTTTATATTTTTCCAAAATAAATTTGGAAAATATGTTTTGAAAACTGATGTCCAAACACATTTTCATCTTCAAACCAAACTTCACCCAAATCAGATTTTTCAAAACAAATTTGGAAATCTATGGCCAAAAGCTAGCTAAAAGTCTTCTCTCTTTTCTTGAACTCCGTGTCGAGTCAAATGAGTTCACATAAATTGAAACAGAGAGAGTATTATTTATTTCAATTGCAATCAAATTTATCATTTTGTGTCAAGTTAATCCACATATTTTTAAAACCACATACAAATTCAATTGTTATCCGATTTTGAGGGTAAACAATATTTATAAATTGTTGAATACAAAAATGTGTTTGTTATGAAATTATTATATTGTGGATGTCCATTTATTACTCCGCTATAAATAATCTTCCTGAAGAAATACTCTGTTGAAGTTTATTTACAAGCAGCTGATGCAGGCAGGTTGCAAGCAACTCAATGAAATGATTTGCATCAGCTTCTTATTAAACAGGCAGGTTGCAAGCAACTCATGCAGACAGCTTACAAGCAGCTGAAGAAAATCCTTGTAGCTGCTTCCTGAAAAGCCTCGCAGCTGCTTCCTTTCTTCTATAAATAGAGGAGTTTTTAGTTCATTATGTACATCAGTTTGAAAGTTCAATAATATATTAGTTTCTCTCTATACTTGTATTTAGTTTATTTACTTTACAGTTGTTATTTTATAACACGTTATCAGCACGAGACTCTGCCATCTCGAGCAAATACTTTAAGAGTATCAAAGGTATGAACTTTCTTTTTCTAAATAATGTCAAATCTTTCTAAACTTGAATTTGTAGCCCTGGATATATCGGGTAAAAGCTACATGTCTTGGGTGCTTGATGCTGAAATTCATCTTGATGCGATGGGTCTGGCAGACACCATCAAGGACAAAAATCAGGCATCAAACCAAGACCGTGCCAAAGCAATGATATTCCTACGCCATCACTTTGATGAGGGCCTGAAAATGGAATATCTTACTATTAAAGATCCAGTCATATTGTGGAATAATTTGAAAGATAGATATGACCACCTGAAGATGGTCGTTCTTCCACAGGCACGTTATGACTGGACTCATTTAAGGCTACAAAATTTTAAACCTATCAGTGAGTATAATTTTTCTATGTTCAGGATTATTTCCCAATTGAAATTATGTGGTGATAATATTACTGATCATGATATGTTGGAGAAAACATTCACCACTTTTCATGCCTCGAATATGCTCGTGCAGCAGCAATATCGAGAGATGGGATTCAAAAAATATTCTGAACTTATCTCACATATTTTTGTAGCCGAGCAACATAATGGGCTATTAAAGAAAACCCATGAAAGCCGACCAACTAGTTCTTGTCCATTCCCTGAAGCGAATGAGACGAACTTCTACCAAACTAAGTGTGGAAGAGGTTGTGGCCCCAGTCGTGGTCATGGCCATGTTCGGGGAAGAAAATCTAATCATGGTAATAATAATGCACCAAAGAACCTTCCTCATCACTAGCAGTGGAAAAGGAAGGAACAAAAGCATGAAGCGGTGCAAGCCACAAATGCAGAAAATGAATACTATAGATGTAGCGGAAAAGGGCACTGGTCACGTATCTGTCGTACGCCAAAGCACCTGGTTGAGCTTTATCAAGCCTCCCTGAAGAAGACAGACAAAAATGCTGAAGCAAATTTTATTTCTGAAGATAATTTGGACTTCATGCATTTGGATGTAGCTGATTACTTTACACTCCTAGAAGGAGAAACAAGTCATATAATCGCTGATGAATCTGTAGAAATGTAAATATTTTAATTTTTGTTGTTTGTAGTAGATAGTATGGTTATGTAATAAAAGTTATGCTTTGATAATAATATTTATTATAATATATTTTGTTTATGTCATTTTGAAAAATATGGATAATCCTCAAATTATGTTTGGATCAAAGATCAATCATGAAGATATTTGTGTAATTGATAGTGGAACAACTCATGCCACATTCAAATATCAGAAATACTTTTCTTATTTGCATAGGAAAAAAGCAAATGTTTCTACAATTTCTGGTAATATAAGTTTGATTGAAGGCTCCGGAAGAGCAGTTGTATTTCTGTCTAAGGGAACAAAACTTATTATAAATAATGCATTATTCTCCTCCAAGTCCCGAAGAAACTTGTTGAGTTTTATAGATATCCGCCGAAATGGGTATCATGTTGAGACAATAGATGAAATGAACGAGGAATATCTTTGTATTACAAAGAATATTTCTGGCCAGAAATGCATTGTAGAAAAGTTACCAACATTATCTTCTGGCTTATACTTGTTTAACCAAAGAATTAGATCTTTTGACTGAAGCTATTTCTAGGATGAACACGAGTTACTGATAATCAAGGAAATAGAGAAAAATGAATAATAGACAATATTTCAGAAATATAGAAAAGCGAAGTAAATTGTATTCGAGAATCAGATGCCTTTACAAGTTGTATTCCCCTCCCTTATATAGGAGATTCCTTGATATAACGTACAACTCTTGCTACAGTTGCTCATTAATGACTAATTATGATATTAATAAGGCGTTACAAAGGATAACGGTAATTGGGGTACGGTTACATATCGTTCGAGTAATCAATTGTGGGTTCTTGAATCTGCCGTAGCTTTGTCTAGATTCATTCTAACCGTGCATCTTCCCTGTTTTGATCAGGTTGAGTTTCCCGTGACTGATAATCTCAAGGGTTTATTGAATCGTGCCTCTTTGTTCCGTACCTCTTCAAAGAATCACATCCAGCTGTCGCATTCTCCTGTGTCCACGTAACTGGCTCAGTTGTCAAAAGATGGCTTACGTGTGAAATTCTTTTTTACCAATACAGATAGTCCTCCCACTTACCATATATTTATCGATTAATATTTGGTAAGTGGATATTCATTTATGGCGGGAATAGTTTGTCGCCGCTTTTCCTCGAAACATTGTATCATTCTCTGTACCATAGGCGTCGTTTGTCACTTCCATTTAATTCTCATACCACGTGTCTTTTTCGGATTGGTTCTGCATTTACTCGGCACCTTTTAGGGATTTTTGCGGCTGTGTCAGTCCTGAAGTGACATCTTCAATTATGAATTTTCATCATTATTTTTCTTCTTCTCCATGTTTGACGGTTTTCCTCAAGTATAAATACCTTTCTTCTTTTCTTTTCTTCCACGAAACACTTTCTAACTTTGTCTTTTGTAAAGAAATTTCTTCATGCCTTTGTAAACATGTCTTCTTCAAACCAACCTCAGGGAGTTATAGATATTGAGAATTTAATGCCATCTTCTGCTTCGACTAGGAGTCGGAGGGGTGGTAGACTTAGGAGTCTAGTATCCACTCCTTCGAGAGGCTCCTCTTCTTCTCAGATAGTTCCCTCTCCTTCCGCTAGGTTCTAGTTTCTCTGAGGTTTAGGGCTTCTCGGTCTCTGTCTAGAGGTAGAGGTGAACGCCTTTGTGAACCTGGAGTTGATGAAATTGTCCCTGTTGAGTTTGTATTTGCTAGAGATAATCAAGTTCTTGTAGACCAATCTTCTTCCCTTGAGAGTGTCGAAAGGTATCCAACCCTTATAACTGATGGTCAGATTTCCCTTGTTCGTAGGGAGTGTTTCTGGAAGCCTGATTTCCCTGTCTACATTCCGAATATTAATCAAAGAATAACGTCTTACAAGACGGGATATTCTTTGTTTATACGTACCCTCTCACTCTAGGGTTTAGACCTCCCATTGACCCAGTCATAATTGAATTATATCAATTTTCAATATATGCTTAGGACAAGTTGGTCCACTTGTGTGGCGAGTTGTCACATGTCTTAGGAGTTTAGCTTCTTTAGCCTCGGTTCCTTTTTCTTTCAACCATCTTATTCATCTCTACTCTCCTTCCTTGTTTCGTGAAGGGGTTTTTACTCTTACTGCTCGAATCAAAAGAGTGTTGGTAACCCCTAGAGATGATAAAGATAGGGGTTGGTACCTCCGATATGTTGTTGTACCCACTGTTGGTTTAGTGGGTGAAGAAAATCTTCCCTTCCCTGAGAAGTGGAATCATGCACGCGAGTATGCTTTAGATCACATCTATTTACTTTTTCTTGTTCTGACTTGAGATGTTTTACTAACACCGTATATGTTTCTTCTTCTCTCAGCAATCATGGATACTGTTGAGAATGTCTCTGGTATCCGTGATTGGGTAGAAAAATTGTTGTCCGTTTCTCTTTTAGAAGAGAGATCTTGGAAGTACCTCGTTGGGAGGTATGGTTGGCATGTAAATACCCACGGTAAGTGAAGCTTTTGTTCTTGCTTCTTTCCTTACTCGAGTCTCTTCTTTCATTGTCGCTTAAATTTTTCCCTTTTCATAGGGTTCTCTACTCGTGGGGTGTCTGCTTCATCTATCTCGAAGATGTCTTTGGCTCAAGCCCAAGAAATTATTGTTGGTTCATCTTCCTCTAAGAGGAAGATTGGTGAGTCTCGTTCCGTAGAAGAAGAATAAGAAGAAGAAAAAGAAGGTCATTTAGTACACAGGTCACGGAGAAGGCGGGTGGTTTCAGATGATGAGTTTACACCCTTGACCTTTCCTTCCGTGTCTGTGGTTGAGCCCTCTACCCTTGAAGATGTTTCACATTACCCCATTCATAAGTATGTGGATTGCCTATTCCATGAAGGTTCTGACCTTGCTCCTGGCGATGTCCCTTTGGCTGTTGCCTTTCCTACTTATTTAAGAGAAGCTGTCTCATCTGCTCCTTTGGCTATTACGGCTTCTGCTAATGCTTTGTCTGTGGCTTCCTCAACTCTTCAACCCTCCGTGCCTGCTACTTTACCCGTGGCTTCTCCAGCTCCTCAGCCTCTATGCCTGTTGTTGTTTCATCTCTGCCTGCTTCCATGCCTTCCGCTAGGGAAGTAGGGTCTTCCAGCAGAGAGATGCGGCAGGTGGTAATAGAGGTTCCGGCTGAGGGGAATATTTTCAAGAAAATGGGTGAGCCCGAAGTGTGGCTCAAGCCTTTTATAGGTCCCTCTGAGAAAGCCAAGCTAGCCAGCCACGGTGCTCTTACATGGGTCAATGAGTTCGTGCATACTTCTTTGAAGCTATGATGCAGGTTATTCTCTTTCATTTTCGTATATGAAATTTACCATATCTGATTGGTTTATTTCTTGTAGATTAATCTTATAGGCATGGAGCTCATAAAGAGGATTTCAAACACGAACCAGGAGACAAAAGAGTTGCAGGCCGATGCTGATAATTGGAAAGCACAATATGATAGCCTAAGGATTGACATGGATGCCTTAGAAGAGGAAATGAGTACCTTGAAGCGGCAGATGAGGCTCATGGCAGCAGAACTGGCAGTAGAGAAGGCTTCTTCCAGTCAGGCTGATAAAGACAAGAATGTTCTGGAGTCCTCGTTTGTTGAGCAGCTGTCCTGCGCCTCAGAGGAGATTAGAGACTTGAAAAACTTGTTGGGGCAGAAGGAGTAATACTTAGGCGAGCTCGTGCAATCACTCACTCGTACTCAAGAGGACCTTCTTAAGGCTTTATATAGCTCAAACTCTAGAGGAGTCGATTGTACCGTTAAGGGCCGCCCATGAAGCTGCGGAAGCGGAGAAGGATGGATTGGGAGCTGAGCTTCAAGTATGTGCAAGGGATTATGAAGATCTTGAAGAGGTGGCTGCTGTTGACGTGAGCTGGGGGTATATGAATTCACGCCTTGACACATTGACGAAAATGAGTCAAGAGGGTTTCGACCTTAGTGATGAAATAGCTGAAACTAAGGAAGCCATGGAGAAGGCTCAACAAGGTCATAACCTTTCTTCACCTGATGGTGAGACTCCAGCTGCTCATGCCTCTTCATCCCTAGTTGCTCCCGCTCCTTCTGCCAGTGAAGTCAACCCCTCTCCTGAAGAAGTTTAATTGGTACACCCCTCTCTTTTTTTCTTTGTCTCAATTGGTGGTTACCCCCAGTCCCATCGGGGGTAAATTTGGATTTCTTTAAAGTCCCCAAATTACAACTTAGGGGCACCTCAATGTATATAAAAATTTTATACAGCTAAGTATAAGTTAATACTTAGTTTTTGCTTAGCCGTTTTAATATATTAGTGTCAGTATGACTTTTGTTGAGTTTCTGTTTCACTCTTTTAAGTCTTTTGCATGCTTCATTTTTCAAAGTTTTAGTTTTACCTCTGAGTTTTGCATGTAGAATGCTTTAGATTACCCGTACCTTTTTGTAATAGGCACGGTGTCATATTAAATGTGTGCCTTTTTATAGTAGGCATAATTTATGGAAGAGGGCCCTTTATAAATATGAAGAAGACGTCTCAACTTCATGATAATGCAATAGAGTGATAGGACTTTTACACATGTTTAAGAATGTTTCCAAGGAAAGTTTTTTGTTTGAACTTCCATGACATTTTACATGTGTTTGATTATCGTCTAAAACTCATGTTGCAACTGTTTTTGTTTAACAGATTTGATATACTCTTGTATTTCGTAACTGTTTTTCATAGGTAACAATTTTCTGATATTAATACAAGGGAACAACTATTTTTTTACTAGTAACAGTTTTTATAAAGATTGGGGTTTTTAACCGCAACTGTTTTCGTTGGAATCAGTTTTCTAATAAGTACGAGGGAAATGTTTTCTTATTCGTAACTGTTTTTATTTTATAACAGTTTTTTGAACAAATACAAGGATTTAGATCTTTCATCCATAATTGTTTTACTTGATAACAGTTTTTTGAATGAGTACACTGATGATCTTTTACCCTAAATTTTTTTGTTACAACAACTTTGAATAAGTATAAAGATGTAAATTTCTTTCTCGTGACTAATATTTTGCCTTTCAACCTGAATATGTTCGAAGGTTTTGGCTTGTTGCATTAGGCTTTGTATTTGGATGACTCTTTTGATCTATTTCGATTCTGCTCGTATCACTTGTCTCGTTGGGTAGATGGGTCTTCAGGCTCGAGCTTTTGAATTTTTGATAGTCTTCTTTGCTTCGTCTTAGCCTTCCATACTGTATAGTCCCCTAAGTGTTTGAGCTTTGAAGAATGAGATCTCGAGTACTTGATTATTCCTTCTTTGAGGTCCTTTTCCTGAAAAGGAAAAACATTCTGGACTCGAAGGTATATAGTTTTTTAGATGATGACTGCTTAAACTTTAAAACGTCCATTAGAAAGAGTAACCCTAGACCGGGAATTGTGTTATTTCCTCGCGTCTTTGCAGGTCTAATATCATCATCTGGTGATGGGTTAGCTTTATGCCTATCATCTAAAAAAGTTAGTAAAATTTTTAAATGTTCAAAATAAAATCGAACATGTGATACCTGACGGTGGTTATTCTTTCCTTAGAAGTAATACTTATTTAGGTGGATGGCGTTCCATCTTGTTGGTAGAACTCTGCCGTCCATAGCTTCCAACTCATAGGCGCCTTTCCCAGCTATGCCTCAGATTTTGTAAGGGCCTTCCTAGTTTGGATTTAGCTTTCCTGCGCCTGCTTCTTTCGTTGATTGAAAAACTTTTTTGAGGATGAAGTCCCCAATCTTGAAGTACCTGAGATGAGCTTTACAGTTGTAATAATGCTCTATGATTTATTTTTGAGCTGCCATCCGTATCAGTGATGCTTCTCTTTGTGGTTCGAGCAGGTCCAGATTGTTCCTCAATTCGTCATCGTTTTCTCCCTTCATGGCTGTTGAGAACCTTATGCTTGGCTCGTCAATCTCCACAGGTATTAAGGCTTCTGAGCCATAAACAAGTGTGAACAGGGTTTCTCCTGTGGCTATTTTTGAAGTTGTTCTGTATGCCCATAATACCGCTGGTAACTCATCAGGACAATTTCCTTTGGCTTTATCCAACCGCTTCTTTAGATTATTGATGATGATCTTATTCATTGACTCAGCCTGACCATTATCCACGGGGTGTATGGTGTTGACGTTTGATTTGCCAGCTTTCGAAGAATTATGTGATTTGCGAGCCTATGAATTGTGGGCCATTATCGCACACGATCTCCTTTGGTATTCCAAAGCGGCATATTATGTTTCGCCATAAGAAGATTTTAACTTCCTTTTCTCGCACGTGTTTGAACGCTTCTGCCTCTACCCATTTTGTAAAATAGTCGGTTAGTACGAGCAAAAACCGTACCTGTCCTTTAGTTGTGGGAATAGGTCCCACAATGTCCATACCCCATTTCATGAAAGGCCGTGGGGATATTATTGGATGCAATAATTCTGCTGGTCGATGCATGTTATTGGCAAACCTTTGGCACCTGTCACATTTGGATACGAAGTTTTCGGCTTTTTCTTCCATCTTAGGCCAATAGTATCCAGCTCTGATTAGGGTTTTCACTAAGGATCTCACCCCTGAGTGATTTCCACAATGTCCTTCGTGGACTTCTTTAATCACAAATTTCATTTGTTTAGGTCTGAGGCATTTAGCTAGGGGTTCTCCGAATATCTTGCGATAAAGCGAGTTGCGAATAAGGCAGTACCATGCAGCTTTACGGCGAAGTGCTTGAGCTGCTTTCCTGTCTTCAGGTACGGTGCCATTCTGCAAAAAATTAAGAATTTCGTTTCTCCAGTCCCAAGTTAAGTTGTTGAAAGTTACCTCATTTTTGTCCTGGCCGATCATTGGATGAAATAGTTGGACGACAATTGCATTGTCTTTGTTTGTTACTTCCGTGAATGCTGTGAGGTTAGCTAATGCATATGCTTCTGCATTTTCCTTTGTAGGTATTTGCATTACTTTCCATGTTTTGAATTGTCTCACGAGCTCTCGTGCTTTTTCAAGATACTGTTGCTTTCGAGTCTCTCGAGCGATGTAAGTCTCCTGTATCTGATTTACTACCAGTTGGGAGTCGCTGTTGATCATAATTTGCTCGATTAAGAGCTCCTGCGTGAGTTCAAGCCCTGCAATAACAACTTCGTACTCTGCTTCATTGTTAGTTATAGTATAACACCTGATAGTTTGCCGTGTCTTTTCACCCGTAGGTGATATTAAGACTATGCCTAAGCCGGCACCTTTTATATTTGAGGAACCATCGGTGAATAGAGTCCATAGGCCCAGATTAGCACCGTTAAAAAGTTGTAACTCTTTCTCTACTTCAGGAACAACGCTATTACTAAGGTCAGCAACAAAATCAGCTAGTATTTGGGACTTAGTTGCAGTCCTAGGCTGATAGATTATTTCATGCTCACTTAATTCTATGGCCCACTTGGCTAATCTCCCTGACAATTCCTGTTTATGCAGAATATTTCTTAAAGGATATGAAGTCACGACGTTGATTGGGTGTCATTAAAATATGGTCGTAGTTTTCTAGATGCCATTATTAAAGTTAAGGCTAACTTTTCCAGATGTGGATATCTAGTCTTAGCATCTAGCAAGTTCTACTTACATAATAGATAGGTGATTGTTTACCTTTTTCTTCTCTTACCAGTACTGCACTTATAACAATTTCTGAGATAGCCAGGTAGATGTACAATCTTTCCCCTTCTTTTGGCTTTGAAAGCAGTGGTGGTTTCGATAGATAAATCTTCAGATTCTTTAGGGCTTGCTGACATTCTTCAGTCCATTCTAACTGATTCTGATTTTTGAGAACTATTTAAAACTTTTTTGTGAAGACTTAGAAATAAATCTTCCCAAAGCTGCTATTCTCCCTGTTAGTCTTTGAACTTCCTTTTTATTCGTTAAAATATCAGGTATTTCTTTTATAGCTTTAATTTGAGCGGGATTTACCTCTCTTCCTCTGTTCGATACAAGGAAACCCAAAAATTTACCTGATTGCACTCCAAAAGCGCATTTCTCTGGATTTAGCTTCATATTATACCTGCGTAAAATATCAAAAGCAGTAGAGAGATGCTGGAAATGGTCTTGTGCTTGTGTTGATTTTACCAACATATCATCAATATAGACTTCCATCGTCTTTCCAAGATGTTCTTGGAACATTTTAGTCACTAACCTTTGATAGGTGGCTCCACCATTTTTCAAGACAAAAGGCATAACTTTATAACAGTAAGTCCCCCTGTTTGTAATGAAGGAAGTTTTTTCCTCATCTGAGGGATTCATTTTAATCTGATTATAACTAGAATATGCATCTAAGAAGCTTAATAATTCATGACATTCTGTGGCATAAATCATTTGATCTATATGTGGCAATGAGAATGAATCTTTGGGGCATGCTTTATTTAAATCAGTATAATCTACGCATACTCTCCATTTGCCATTCTTTTTAGGTACTACCACGGTGTTCGCTAGCCAGTTAGGGTACGTTACTTCTCGTATCGAACCGATCTTCAAGAGTTTCTGTACCTCTTCATCGATCACTTGGTTCTTGAATGATCCTTGCTTTCTTTTCTTCTGCTTAACAGGTACGAAGGATAGATCTTCATTTAGTTTATGAGTCATCACTTCTGGTGGGATGCCTGTCATATCTGAGTGGGACTATGCAAAGCAATCTGCGTTAGCCTTTAAATAATCAATTAACTTACCTCTTCGACCGGGGCCCAGCCTCGTGCCTATATACACTTTCTGTTCAGGCTTTTGTTAAGATAATGGAACAACTTCGAGCTCCTCCGTAGTTGTTTTGATGTGCTCATCTTCCTCCGGTTCATGAATGACGTCCGGTTTGGAATCTTCGTCCGTGTGGTCTAATGCACCTTCCATGGTAACTTGATTCACCTTCTCGTAAGTATTTTCTCTCGTACTTGTTTCAACAATAATACCTTCCATACCTATTTGGGTAGTAATTTCTTCCATACCTGTTTGGGCAGTGTTACCCGCTTGAGAGATTCCCTTATCTCGTAATTCTTCCACCTCTATTTTCTTGTTGTAGTGTACCACAGAGTTTATATTTCTTGCGGTCTGCTGATCGCCTCTAATTTGCTGAATTCCCCATTCAAAGGGCAATTTTATAACCGTAGAGTTATCAAACCCTAATATGGCTCGTGCCCTTGGGACTACTTGATTCCCCAATAGCATTTCTTCCACGACTCTTAGCAAAATGATATTGACTGAACTGCCTGGATCAATCAACACTCTTTTTACGTTAGTGTCATGAATAAGTAAAGATATTACCAGAGCATCGTTGTGAGGAAGCATTAATCCGCCGATATCTGCATCATCGAAGGTTATATCGTCTTCTTCCATATTTCCACGAGCCCATTTTCCATGTGTAATTGTGAACTTTGTGGTTGTTTTGCAGACCACTCCGTTTACTTCTTCACCTCCGTGTATCACGTTGATGGTTCGTTTTGGAGAAAGAGGCTTTGGGGGCTCCTGCCTGTTCCTCATATATGCCTGTTTACCTTTATCACTAAACAATTCTGTTAAATAGCCCTGTTTCAATAAATTTTCTACTTCACCCTATAGAAATCTGCAATCCGCAGTTTTGTGACCATGATCGTTATGGAATTCACACCAGTGATCTGGGTTCCTTCTATTTGGATTTGACCGCATCTCTTTGGGCCACTTAACCTTGTCTCCCATGTTCCTCAATATTGAGACAAGTTCATTAGTACTTACATTAAAGGTATGATCCCCAATTTGAGTATTACCTCTAGGTCGTTCATCTCGATCTTTTCTGGATCTAGACGAGGATGAGACTACGTCTCTTCCTTGTGGTCTATAGTCCGACCTAGTGTTTTGAACCTGGGACAAATATCGTGTCCCAAGGGTCCTAAGTAAGGATAGTACCTATTTTTACCTGGTGTTCTATCTGATTCGGGACGTCTGGATCTGGAATGATCTTCATCTCTCGAACGAGCAATGATATCTTCTTCTATTCTGAGTTTAGTACTATACCTGTTATATACATCGTTCCATGTTGTAGCGGGGAATTCTCTTAGACTTTCCTTAAGTCGTCTCGTGGCTTCTGAGCTTTTATCGTTTAGGTTGCTTGCAAATGCCATGGCTGCCCAATTATCAGGCACCCTGGGTAACTGCATTCTTTCTCGTTGAAACCTGTCTACAAACTCACGGAGTAGTTCCGTGTCTCCTTGTTTTATTTTGAATATGTCTTCCATTCTCTTCTCAACTTTTTGTGCACCAGAGTGTGCTTTTATAAACGAATCTGCAAGCTCAGCAAAAGAGTCAATAGAATTTTCAGTGAGAAGAGAATACCAGGTTAGGGATCCTTTGGTAAGTGTTTCCCCAAATTTTTTGACAAGGACCGATTCAATCTCTTGTTTTGTTAAGTCGTT
>MDKI01283060.1:0-40227 GCA_005239505.1 Nicotiana paniculata
TGACAAGGTACGTACTCTTCTCCATATATTAATTCAATTACAGTCATACATGAGCAGGATTCTATCTATATTTGGTTTATTTTAAATTCTTTGTACTAATCGCTAAATGAACTCGTTCGAAGAAGTCACATCAGTACTCAATTAGCCTAGAAGTAGGAAACTCTTAACCGTCAAATCAATGACACTCCTACAACTATTAGACTTCCACTTGAATAAATTTTCTACCCGTTGTATAATTAATAGCCATATCTTATAAAAGGTCATCATTACTCCTCTCTTCATAAAGCTACCCTCAAACTAAGTTCAACTCATACTACACAACCCAAAACTGATAACACGCCTTTTCTTCCTAACAATACATAATAATGTCTTCACCACCACCAGCTTCTTCTTCTAATTCATCACCTAATCGTGATTACGATGGAGGACATTCTGAATTTGTCTCCAATTCTCCATCTTTTTACAGTTCTGAATCACCAAAAATTTCATCAACCCCTGAAAATACACCCATTCCTGAACCCACTCCAAACCCTACTCCTGCCCCCAAGAATCATCGTGTCAAAGTTCTTGCCCGGAAATTTGTTGCTTCTCGGACTAGGGAAAAATTCTTGGAGGATCTTATTAAAGCAGACAAAGGTACTAAGTCAGATTCGTCCAGTGAATCCTTTAAATCAGCTAATGAGGAAGACGCACCTGGTTCAACCAGTTCTGAAAAAGGTAATCTTGAAATCAATTATGAATTTACTTCTGTTGATAAAAGATTCGTGTTGGTTGGGTCTGTTATTGATGTTGAAGTACCTGGAAGGTAGAGGGGTGGTACAAAAGAAAGAATTCTTGAGAGAGAGGGAAAACAAGTTGTGAGAGGATCTGGGGAGGATGGTACCACGCTGATTATATGTGGTCCCATTCCTGAAACTATTGGAGAAAACATCACAAATTTAGGGGGAAGCACAGTTGAGGAAGCTACAGCAGGTCTTGCAAGTCTGAAGAAAAGAACAGATGAACTTGGTTCATCTGGGGGAAGAAACATTGACTGAAAGGCTGAAGAAACTGGGGGAGTCCTATAACCCCAAGAAAACAAGGAGTCAGAAGCCCAAGAAGGCAACTCAGCCAGTTCCTTCAAAGAAAAGAAAAATTTCTGAAGTTGTTGATGTTCCTGCTCCAAAAGTAAGAGTTACTCGTAGCACTGTGAGAGATGAAGAAGAGAAATGAGAAAAGGCTCTGAAAGAGAGAAAGAAGAAGAGGGCAGCAAAAGCAAAAGAAAAAGTTGGAGAGCCTGTTGAGGCTATTGAGATTGAAGAGACGATGTTGGACCTGGTCCAACAGGAGGAGCAGCCTGCTCCAGGTGTGGCTGAGACACCAAAACCCACAAAGGATAAGGCTTATTCAAAGAAGTAAGCTAGAATGTCTGTCACACCAACAAGATCTGTTAAGAGGACCAGGGCCAAGCCAAAGAAAGTGAAATTTTTTGAGAAAGAGGATGATGATGCAGACTGGAGTGGAGAGGAGGAGAAGGAAATAGGAGAGGTGACTGACAGAGTTACCATGTTTGGAAAAAGAACAATACTGAAGGGTAAGTTGGTGAAGGATCTAGAGGAGACTGGAATACAATATCTGCTGGAAACTCTGGAGGTGCAGGGCTGGAAGGACCTGGTCCTTCACATGGAAGGCAGGCTGTCAAGGGCTGAGTTGGTAGAATTCAAGGGGAATACCATTGTCAAGGAAGGCAGGATCACCTCCATGGTCAAAGGAATTGAAGTTTCCTTTGATGCTAAAGAACTGGGTGTTATTATGAACATACCAGCTGAGGGCTATGAAGACTACACAAGGAAAAGATGGCCTTATCTAGATGGGATGGCCTCAGCAATCAACATCACCAGATTCTTCAGTGATGGTGAGAAGGAGATTGAACCCAGGCCGGTTTACAAGAGTGAAATGAAGCCAGAGCACAAGATATTCTTCGAGTTCGTCATCAAGTTCCTACTGCCTAGACAAGAAAGAAGGCACGTTGCAAATTATATGGATCTTACCTTGATGGAATGCTTGTACAGGGGAAATCAAATAAATTGGCCGGCTTTCATCATCCAACTCTTTGACAGAGTTGTGAATGGAAGCAAAGCACACACAATTCCATATGGATTCATTCTGACAGCAGTGCTTGCACATTTTGGGGCTCCAGTAAAGAAGGTTGAGATGGCTACTGCCAAAGACTATTTTGGGAAGGAAACTTTGCTGACATGTGAGTACAATGTCAATGTTCCTGTGGATGAACCTGGTTCATCTAGGAAGCAACCAGTCAACAGCAAAGTTAGAACTCTGGTGCAGGAAAACGAGATTAAGGATATGGAGATCCTTCGTTTGAAGTCTCGTGTGATTGAGGTTGAAGCTGAGCGGGATGCTCTTAGGGCTGAATTAGCAAAGGAGAAAGAAAAGAACGAGGGTGTTCTTCAGCAGATGCTTTCTCTCCTACAATCCAAGACCACAACCTCCTCTGCACCTTCCCATCCTTAGGATTCCCAGAGCTTCCAAAGCTCTCTTTAGACCAGTTGTTCAGTTTCAGTTATTTTTACTCTGTTTTTTGCTCATGGTTGGTTTGTTTTTATTTTTCTGTATGGTGGTTGATAATCGTTACCAATCAATGAATTTTGCTTCTAGTTGTTGACTTGTCTCAATTTCTTAGTTGTTGAAGATTGACAAATGGCTGACCAGTTGAACCAGGTCCATCAGAGCACACATCTTGAACTGAATAGTTGGCATATGAGTTGTATATGCATAGGAGATATTTGTGAATGTGAAATATCAATGAACCAAGAGATTTTCTCCTAATGCGAAAAGGTTGCAAACTGATGAGAAGATTGAAGTCGAATTCAGCAAGGAAAGTAACAAAAGAAAGGAAGTTGAGTTTGGTACGAATTTGTTCAACCAGGTAGAGTTTGACTAGAATTGGACGACAAGCTCAACTGACTCTATAAATACTTGATGTATTTCTGCTTGAGTTCTAGACGCACAAAAGCTGAAGTAAATCAAAAGTCTGAAAGCAAAGTTCCCAGAGTCAATTTGCTAGCAGAGTCATTGTGCGATTAAAAGGCTACAGATCAACTAGAAGAACCAGTTTCATCTGATCAATTATTGAGTCTAGTTGATTGTATTAGGAGTTTTAATATTGTATCTTTCAGCTTTCATATAAGCAATTGTAATAGGTACGCATTGTTCAAGTTAGAGTTAACTTGAGGTGTGTAGAAATTAGCTAGGGGCTAATTACTACAAAGGGATTAGAGTTAGTCCTAGGATTACAAAAGAGTTTATTTTGTAAGTCCGTTTGGCTCAGAGTATTTAGTGAAGACTTTGAGCATATCCTATTAAGGAGTAGGTCGTGATTTTTTCACCTTTTGAGCCAGGTGTTTTCCACGTAAAAATCTTTGTGTTTTTACTTTACTACTTTTAATATTCCGCGACAGTAGAAGTAAGTACATCAAGAAGAACCAGGTTCTTCTATTGAGACAGCACTCGAAAATTGGGTACCACACAAAGTAACTTATCTTCTTGTGTAGTATTGACGTCTAAAACATCAGCGAAGGGACTAACTGTATGGGTCAAAATTAGACGAGGAAATTCGGCACGAAGAGGTGATTGTCGTGAGTAATTTGTAAATTATCATGGGCGGTTTGGCCGAGGTCGACCAGTGATCAATAGAGCGAGTCGCCAAGTGGTCAATCACAGCCGAGGTCGAGAAGCACGGATAGAAGTAATGGCTAGTTTTGTATTAGAATCTTCAGATGGAATATTCTATTGAATATTCTCTTTGTTTGTGCTTTTAGGGTTCTTTGGGAATATCCCATATAAATAGAATGAGAGATAAGGCAAAAGGGATATAATATTTTAGGTGATAAGAACTCTTTCGAAAAGCAAGCCCTCTAGATAAATACAAAGAACACTTTTCTGAAGAGGTTCGCTCTTTTTATATCTTGTCATTTCTACCTTATCCAAGAAATGATTCAGTATTCTTTTGTTTTTTCTTTCATTCATCATTGTCAGAAGAAAGAATCATCCAACTCATTCAATATTGGGTGAATCCGCCTCCTTATTTACATTTAGTGTCATTTATTGCTATTTAATATCTGATATCTCACATATTTTGTTACATTCATAGCATTTAATATTTGGTGTATTAAATCTGTTTCATTGCTATCCACACCATCGACCCCACCAATTTTAGATCTGAAGTTATTAGCTTTAACTAGAATTAACCTCTTTAATATCCGATTAACTAGCTCTAAAAATCAATTTTTTTTATAGAAACTAATTTAAGTAGTCATCCGTCTAAGAAAATAGCAATCGTGAGTAATTAGTGTATATATGTATATTAACTAGGGAAAATATTTTTGATTAAGTTGTCTAATATGTAACTTCCCAAAATTTTAAGAAGTAAACCTTCCCGGAAGAATGGGTCATATACAAGGAGAATTTAAATTAGTCGAGACAATGCATTCGATATCAGAATCCCTATTGTGTAGGTTGTAATTATCGATGAAATGGTAAGGATTGTGACACTTAAAAAATTGTGCACTACAACTTAAAGGTTACTTCAAAAATATTTTAATAAACTTAGCATAGTTTTCTTGAAAAAAATTATGAGCAAAAGTGTGTTCTGTTTTCAAGATATATTTATGGAATGGAACCTAGTACCGAATTAAGAGTTTTTTCCTTATAAAAGGAAATAGACCCGGACTGTCACTTCGTATGCGTTTGGATTATAATGTGATTGAAACTTGTAATAATTGAAATAATTTTTGGATATGTATTTTACTTAAAAAAAGTAGGACATACATTTTACTTGAAAATAATTTTAAAAGTTAAAGTTGTATTTAGACATGTATTTTACTTGAAAAAAATTAAAATTATGTAAATGGAAAAAAAAAATTCATCTAAAGCTGGCCTAGTTTTTGGAGCTTTAAAATCTTTCTCCGGCAATTTTTCAAAAAAGAATCAAATTCCATGACAAATAATATTTTCAGATTTTTTATTTTTGGAAAAATAGTAAGAAAACGATTATGTCCAAATGGAAGATTAGTACGGGCATAATTAGGGGTGTATAAAGATAACCGATAAATCATACCAAACAGATAATCTGAGTCAAATCGGAAAAAGACCCCGATGTGATTTGATTTGATTTGGTATTGGAAAATAAAATCCGTACATAATTGGTTTGGTTTGATTTTATTTAAAAAAAGTAACCGAAACCGAACCAACACAATAGTATATTTATATAATGTTTAGAAATATTTTATACATATAAATATTTATTGTAATGTAATTTATAAATATTTCTTAAACTTTTTCACAGTTTATCTTTTAATGTATTATTTCAAGTTTAGACTTAACATTCTTAAATGGTAAATAAATTTAAATAAATTTTATAGCCCATAAATGTAGTAACTCAAACAAAGTTCAAATCAATACTAATGCTAACAAAAGAAATGTAATTCAGTACTAGAAATGACGATAGTGTTAGATAATTATTTTAGTTTTATATTGGTTTATAATGAAAATGCATAACTTAGTTTATCTTTTTCTTAAGTGCTTAGTTATGTAATTAATATTAGTACTTATTAGCTATACTTTTTTTAGCATGACCTATATAGTATTTTCAGATTATGTTAATTTTTATTATGGCTTATTAATTAGCAATATTTATTTTATGTAATTTTATTATTTTATCTTTATTATTGAATATTTTAGTATAATGCTATGACATATCTCATATTATTGTGTTAGTTTCTTGGAATATATATTATATAGTTGTATTTTTACTAGGACTTAAGAAATATTTGGAGCACAAATTACATATTTTATGCTATGAAGACTTTACCGGAAAAAAATTCGAAAACCCGAGAAAAATCGAGATTGAAAAATCCGAATTTGTTGGGTTGGTTTTGGTTTATAAATTTAAGAACCTGATACCATTTGTTTGGTTTGATAATTGAAAAATTAAATCAACCCGACCTTTGTACATGTCACGACCCAATTTCATTATGGGTCGTGATGGCGCCCAACACCATTGTTAGACAAGCCAACACTGATTAAACTAGTGGTTCTCCTTTTAAATGAATTACTAAATGGATAACACTTTCTCATTTGTTTAAAAGATTTAGAAATTTTGCAAATGGAACATAATTAAACTGAAACATATGAGTACAAATCGTAATCATGTAAACAAATCCAAAATCATAAGTCTACTAGTGTGTGTGCCAAGACCTGGCGTCACAAGTACGTTGGCAATCTAGTAGAATATACAAAAGAATACTAGCATACTGTCTGAAAGGAAATAGATAGAAACTATAACGTGATGCAGATTCCAGCTGCTGCAGAACAACTCAGAAGGCAGCTCACCGTAAAATCTCGAGATAGGGGTCAAATCTATGCACCAGACTGGTAACCAGATGCACTTGCCTCAGATCCTGTACAATTAAGTACATAAGTGTAGCGTGAGTATATAAATAATATGTACCCAGTAAGTATCTAGTCTAACCTCGAATAAATAGTGACGAAGAGTCGATTCCGACATTTACTAAGGGCCAACAATATGATAATATGAAATTCTAATTAAGCATGATATGCAGAGCTAATAATAAAACTCAGAACAAGAAATAACTGAAAATTTCTTCACCATATCTAAGAACCCAAATCACTTCCTTCATTTAAAATCTCTCGGACAATAGATTTATGCCAATTATAAAAGGGGACTTTCAGTTCTACATCACGCACAAATTTTCGCCGATGGCGTTCGGCCCGGTCCAATATAAATGTAAATTGTGCACTGCCGGGGGTCGAACAACACGAACCATAGATGCATCTATTAATCTTTCGAGGCAAACGGCCCGCTCCTATGAGAGTAGTCAAAAGAATTATCCTGCTCACGGAATATACTTGCGACGCGGTCAAATATAAATATATCAATAAATCATAACTCTTTTCTTTATTCTTTTCAAAGTAAACACAATTCAACTTGGAGATCTTAAATTCTTAAAAATCCTCAACTTAGTTCCATTTGATACAACTAACAAACATAAACAAATGACGGTGTCCACAAAGCATGGTATAAACCTATAACTACCCGGACATAAACAGGAATAGCAACTACGTACGGACTCTTGTCACTTCGTACGTACATAGCCCCCACAAATAACAACACATATTAATTAAGTTCACCTATGGGGTAAATTTCCTCTTACAAGGTTAGAAAAGAGACTTACCTCGTCCCAACGCCTACTTCCCAGTTCAAGAATGCGCTCAAACCTCCAAATTTGATACCAAACGACTTGAAACTAATCAAACATTACATAAATTAGTCAATCTACGCTCAAAAGTTCATATCCCCACTATTAAAGTGATTACTCAACCTAAAATGCAAGATTCCTACAATTCTCCCCCGGCCCACATGCCCGAATTCCGGAAATTTTTGAAGAAAGTTGTTACCCATAACCTTGGGAACATAAATAAAGGATTTTCACTAAGTTTCATGATCATTTTCGTGGTAAAATCTCATTTTTATTAAACCCTATGTTTTTCATCTAAACCTATGATTTCTACCAATTTTCATGTGAAAAATCTACTCATAATCTATATATTAAACTCATATTTTGTAGAAATTACTTACCTCACAGAGCTAGGTCGAAATCCCCTCCTTAGAAGCTCTCAAATCGCCCAAGAGTGGAAGAAAATGTGATAAAATGGCCCTAGCCCGTATTAAATGAGGTTCACTGCCTCCAGCATTTCCGCACCTGTGGTCATAGGGCCGCACCTGCGCCCTCGCTTCTGCGGACAAGGGTCCGCTTCTGCTGAAATCCCCTGGGCCAGCTGGAGTCGCTTCCGCAGACGGGTTCTCTCTTTTTCTGTCCCGCTTCTGCAAAGAATGGGCCGCACCTACGGAACCTGAGCTGCCCTCCCTTAGCCGCTTCTGCGAGGCTTGGCTCGCACCTGCGGCTGGCCAAGTGCAGGTGCGATTATGACAGATCTAGGGAGCTTCAACTGTTTCTTCAGCTCCCAACTTGGTCTGAGCCTCGTCTGATCGACACTCGGGGCCCTCGGGGCCTCGCACGAACATACCCACAAGTCTGGAATCATAAAAAGGACTCGCGAACTCTCGGAACACACGAAACAACATTAAAACTAAAAATCTCACCCCAAAACCAATTGAATCAAATTTAAGAACTTTAAGTTCTTCAATTTACTTCCAATGCGCCGAAACGTACTTACACTATCCGAAATGGCACTAAATTTTGCGTGCAGTATTAAATGACATTACGAAACTATTCCCCACCTGAGAATTCCGTTTGAACATCAATATCACCAAAACACGCTCCAAACTAAATTTAAAGAACTTCAAGAACCAATTTTTGAAATTAGGCACCGAAATGCAATTAGGAACCTGGTATTACCAATTATTGTCATGGAACCTGGTATGACCAATTATTGTCATGGAAGTCGTTTCCTTACTCCTAATATAATACCAGGTTCCTATTTGCAGCACCTTTTCAGGAGCTGGAGCTAGAGAATCGACTTGTAAGGAAAATTTTGATGGACATTTCAACTTCAAGTGCTTTGTCGTGCTAGGTCATAAACATGTCCTTATTTGATCCCAAGAATGAAATGAATCAACTCTCAGCTTATTAGTAAGGTGAAAGCTGTTTTAAGCCCGATTTGCCCAAAACCTTATACCCTTCACACATAAGAATTCTCTGACATTTACAACAATGGAAGTACATAGCACATACCTATCGAGCTTAAGTTTCTATATCTAGCTTTTCGAGAAATAGGTTCAAGAGATATGTCTAAAATAGTATAACTCATTTTTTTAATTTTAAAAAATATTTAACCTACCCAACCTACATAAGAGATTTCTTGCTTCAGCTTGTACACATCCCACCCAGTACCACCCACACCCTTGGCATCTACAAAAATGTCAAATTAATATGATAACAGTAGGTATTAAAGATTTTTTTCTAAGGAAGGATATATTAACTTGGTAGCGTAAGAAGCTATTTTATGGTGTTAAATTTAATATAATGTCTCCGAAGAGATTCAATGGAGGTAGGGATGGATCAGGAATTACGTTTTATATGAGTTCGGCTTTTAAGATTTTTGACATTGACGTCATTACATTTTGAAAATTATGAGTTCATATGTACTATTTAATATAATTTTTAAGTATATTATTGCACATAAATTTGTATTTCACGCGTAAATAATAGGCTCAGATGAATCCGGTGCTTTAAGATGCATCCGCCCCTCAATGCATGGAGGACCTACTTTAAGGCTAGCTAGTGTGTGCTCAAGCTCTCTGTATAGGGTAAAATATGATATGACACGTGGCTGACTAAAAGGACACGTGGAATCCGAGATGAGATGGCTAAAGACCGAACACAACCACTCTGCTTGTCACCGGAAAGGATAACGTTCATAAAGGTGTATTAAATGCTCTACGCCCGGTAACATTTATTAAGGAATATTCTGCAGCATTAGGGGCGACAGTCCGTTAAAGAAAATTTGGCAATTATGTTCGCCGTTACATCTTCATCAATGACCCTCATAATTGACATTAAAGGAGGGCACGATCCTAGGACCTCTTTCCCTAGACATAGCTATAAATAGTGAGCTCAGTTACCATCGTAAAGGATACGAATTTTCTGGAAAAAATACGTACTATACTCTATACAAAGCTTTATACAATTTGACTTTATTGCTTTTTGATTTCGTCATTATTGTACCCGGAAACAGAGTTCATAGAATTATCACCATTGCTGCATCATCCATATTCTAAGGCTAAGTATTGTATATTTCTTCAATTATTATATTATTTCAGGATTAAATTCTTGTCTAGAAACCACATATATATTTAACTGTACCATTTTACGGGTAAACACCTTGGCACCCACCGTGGGGCCTAGACAGTCGTGTAACTAAATTGATCCTTACCCTTTTTACTAACGTGTTTAGGTTATTTTGTCTCACAAAAGGTAATCGAGGTGAACCCCGACAAAATCAAGGTCATAGACAATATCCCGGATCAATTTTCAAATTAAAAGGAAGTCCAAATGTGACGACCCGACTGGTCGTTTTGGGAATTTAAGCTTTGTTCAGTGGTGTAAAGTCATAAACAGCTTCACGTTGTGTATATCAACCTGCGTGCGTGGTTAGATTCAGTTAACGGGTAATTCGGAGTCGAATTGGAAGGAAATTTTAGTTTTGGAAGCTTAAGTGATGGGAGTTGACCGGAGGTTTGATTTTTGGGTAAACGACCTCGGAATGAGTTTTGGTTAATGTCAACAGCTTCGTATGATTATTTTGGACTTAGGCGCGTGTCTGGAATTGGTTTTGGAAGTATGTAGAGTGACTTGAGGTAATTTGGCGAAAGTTAGAATTTCGGCGATTTTGGCCGATAGGTAAAACTTTGATATCGGGCTCAGAATGGAATTCCGAGAGTAGATGTAGATCCGTTGTGTCATTTGGGTCTTGTTTGCAAAATTTTATGTCGTTCTGGGTTGATTTGATAGGTTTCGACGCGAGTCTTGATATTTGAAGTTGTGAAAATTCCTAAGTTTGATTTTTGGTTTGATTGGTCGTTTTAGTGTTATTTGATATGTTTTGAAACCTCGAGCGAGTCCGTGTTAGGTTATATGACTTGTGTGTGTGGTTGGACGGGGTCCCCGGGTCCCCGGGTGTGTTTTGGATAGGCTTCGGGTCATTTTTCTACTTTTTGGCACTGTTGTTCTGTCTGCTGTCTCTCCTTCTATGCGATCGCGAAGGCTGAGTCGCGATCGCATTGTATCATGTTGGACCGCCCAGTTTTTCTTAATCACGATCGCATAAGTCCATCCTTTTCTTCTTCGTGTTCGATTCCACTTACACGCGATCGCATAGTGAATCCATCTGTGGGCATCAGGTCATTCTTCTACGCGATCGCATTCCGTGCTTCGCGATCGCGTAGTGTAGCGTTGAGGCAGCATATATTTCCTTATATGCGATCGCAGATGTTCCTTCGCGATCGCATAAAATCATTTCTGGCCAATAATATTTTCCTCTACGCGATTGCATACGTAGTCTCGCGATCGCGATGCTTTAAATACCTGGGCAGAATATAAGTTTTCAAAAACGAGGGTTTAGCCATTTTAACATATTTGACTTTTAGAGCTCGGTTTTGGGAGATTCTTTGAGGTTTTTTTCACACAATTTGAATGGGTAAGTGTTCTTTAACTAGAAAATTATATTTCATGAATTAGTTCTTGTTTTCATCATTTAATTTGTGTTTTGGGTTGAGGGAATTGTGAGTTTTGAAAGAAAACTTCTAAAATGTAAAACCATGATTTGAAAGACCAAATGTTATCGGAATTGGTTAAATTTATTATGGGTGAACTCGTATTGGAATGGGTAATCGAAATTTGTAAAATTTATCGGGTTCCGAGGTGCGGGCCTGGGGGTCGACTTTTGGGTCGATTTTTATTATTTTGTAAAGATCAAAACTTTATTATTCGGAATCATTCCTTATACGTGTTATGTGTATTTTGAAGTTGTTTTAGTTGATTTTGAGCCGTTCGGAGGTCTTTTCGCCGAGAAGCCCAACTTTGAGTACCGGGTTGTCGTCTTTAAGGTAAGTATCTTGACTAACCTTTTGTGGGGGAACTACCCCTTAGGATTCAGTTTTCTTTGTTATTTGTAGTCCGTGCATGTGAGGTGACGAGTGCGTACTCGGACTTATTTGCTAATAGACTGGCCTTCTAGGGTTCGTAGGTTCTTATACCTTTGTATGAATTTTAATTGATACATTTGAGTCCTTGGTGGTTAATCTCCCTTTCCTTCTTAAATTAGAATTACTTGCTTTTGGATTCCTTCGTTGGCTATTTGATCTTAATTGACTTAACTGAATAATTTACCGTTCTTATCTTCATGCTATATTTGCGTACTAGAACCGCCAAATTGACTATATTAGTATTATCTAGCTTTATAGTTGTCTAGCCGTAGTTAGAACATCCGTTCGTTTGAGTCAAGCATGCCAGTGAGTCTTACATTGTGATTTATATGACTTTTCCCTTATGTGCTACTTGGGTCTAGTTGATAAATATTTGTGTTGTATTTCTTGATGTTGCCTATTACGGGGCCTTTATTTGAGTTGAGTTTTATTCCATAAATTTAATTGTTTAGGAGACTCAAGGTAACCTGTTGCTGCGTTCACAGGCTTCGGAGTCACCTTCTTTGTACTATTATTCATACACTATTGTATTTATTTCCCAACAATTGTATTTAGAAGTCGTAGGAGATTCGTACAGCTTATGACTTGTATTACCGATTTTGGAAAAAACATTGTATATACTGTCAAGGTTTCTTATCGAGACTGTTAGTTTTCCTTTAATTATTGTTGTTATTATTAATTGTTAGGCTTACCTAGTCTTTAGGACTAGGTGCTATCACGATACCCAACAGAGGGAAATTTGGGTCGTGACACCAAAGACTCACTGGAAGATTAGCAGCTTTGAGCAGGTTCATTTCCCGATCGTCGGAAAAATGTCATATCTTCATTACATTGTTCAAAAAGAAGAATAATTTCGAATGGACGATGGAGTGCGAGCAAGCTTTGAGGGACCTAAAGAAGTACTTATCAAGCCCTCTATTGCTCGCGAAACCAAAAAAAGGCGAACATTGTTAGTTTACCTCGCATTTTCAGAAGTTGCGGTAAGTGCAGCTTTAGTCCGGGAGGACGGAGGTACGCAAGTTTCTATTTATTACGCCAGCAAAATTTTAACGGGAGCATAAACTCGCTACACACATTTGAAAAAACTGGCCTTAGCTCTCGTAGTCGCCACTCGGAAGTTGAGGCCCTATTTCCAATGCCACCCAATAGTTGTGGTAACTACTTATCCAGTGCGGAAAATCCTTCATAAACCCGAGCTCTTGGGAAGATTGGCCAAATAGGTCATCAAAGTGAATTTGACATAGAATATTAACCAAAGACTACGATTAAGTCATAAGTCTTGGCTGACTATGTGGCCAATTTTAGTCTGGAACTGCTACATTTGGCAACCAAAGAGGTAGTAATGGTGTTGGAATCGACATCAGGGATTTGGACCTTATCCACGGATGGAGCCTCGAACGTAAAAGGGTCTAGGATCGGAATAGTTTTAATCACGCTTCGGGGAAACCTTAAGGCAAGCCATTAGAACGATACCTTTAACTAACAATGAAGCAAATATGAAGCTCTAATTGCAGGGCTTGAATTGGCTCGGGGAATCGATTCTGAGGTTATCGAAACAAATGTGACTCACAGCTAGTAGTAAATCAGGTCTACGGGATCTTTGATACCAAAGAAGAACGAATGCAACAATACGTAGTAAAGGTCCAGGCTCTTTAGGCACGATTTTTGGAGTGGTCAATTACTCATATCCTGAGGGAGGATAACGCAGAGGAAGATGCATTAGCAAACTTATGATCATCGATGGAGATAAAAGGATCAGAGTCCGGAACAGTGGTGCAATTAATGAGCTCAGTCCAGGATATGGATGGTTGATATGAGGTAAATTCGGCTAGTCCGTTATAGGACTGGAGAAATGAAATAATCAACTACCTCGAGCATGGAAAGTTGCCGACGACCCCAAAGCATCACGGGTGTTACGCACCAAAGCTGCATGTTATAGCTTTAGGAAAGGCCAATTCTATAGAAAATCTTTCCAAGGCCCGCTAGCCTGGTGTTTAGGAGCATCAGAAGCTAAATATTTCATGAGAGAGATCCACGAAGGGATATGTGGCAATCACTCATGCAGATTCTTTGGTGTTGAAGTTGGTATGAGCAGGATATTACTGGCATCGCATGGAGCAATATGCCAAAACTACGCATCACTAGTACATCAATCGGCAGAACCCTTATATTCGATTATGTCTCCATGGCCATTAATTAAATAGGGGATGGACATCGTCGTACCACTGCCACCGGCTCCCGGAAAGGTAAGGTTTCTTTTAATTTTGACTGATTATTTTTCTATATGGGTGGAAGCAGGTTCTTATCAGAAGATCAGAGAACGAGAAGTGGTCGGATTCCTATGGGAAAATATAATTTGCAGGTTCAGAATTCCAAAAGAGATGGCATGCAATAATAGGGCACATTTTATCGGTGCAAAAGTCACAAAGTTCATCGAAGACTTGAAAATAAAGAGGATCCAATCTTCGCCTTATCATTCGAGCGCAAACAGTCAAGCGTAGTCAAAAAACAAAGTGATCATTCAAAACCTCAAGAAAAGGTTAGAAGGAGCGAAAAGGAAATGGTCAGAAGAGTTGCCCAGAGTTCTATGGGCCTACCAAACAACGGCCAAATCGAGTACAGGAGAAACTCTTTTTTCCCTCGTGTACGGTGCTGAAGCCCTAGTCCCAGTTGAAGTGGGTGAACCCACTTTGAGATATTCTCAGACAAATGAAGAATTGAACAACGAAGCAATGCTAATCAACTTGGAACTGCTCGAGGAACACAGGGACTTGGCGCATATAAGAATGGCAGCTCAAAACCAAAGAATGGAGAGATATTACAATCGAATAGTCAAATTCCATTTTTTCAAAGTAGGGGATTTGGTTCTAAGGAAGGTAACCTAGAACACCTGGAAGCTCAACACAGAAAAATTGGGTCCAGCGTAGGAAGGTCCCTACCACATTTCAGCTATCACTGGAAAAGGTTCATACGAGTTGGAGAACCAAAATGGAGACAAGTTGCCCAGCAACTAGAATGTAGCTCACCTCAAAAGGTATTATCATTGATGAACGATACGCAAACGGAAAGTATGTGTTGCACTCATTTTCCCTTCGTTCAGTTTTTGTCCCAATTGGTTTTTTGTGGCAAGGTTTTTAACGAGGCAGCAACAGAAAGCATACTACGAAGACAGCAACAATAAGACCTTTGATAGCAAGGCAAACGAACAAGCTTCCACTCGGGGATTATTAGATAATCTTTGGTTTGATTGAAAACTCCCACTGGGAAGTTAAGTTTGCTAACGAACAGGGGTTACCCGACCATTCACAAACACAAACCACTAGAGGACTGTTAGGTATTCTTTCGCTCGATAGCGTGGATTTAATGGAAAATAAAATATGTTGTTGAGTGAAGGATTACCTAGAAATTCATTAGCAAATCCTTCGAAGACACAAGAATTCAAGTGTTTCCATTTGTATTCTTCTCATTCAAACACTGGGGGGATGCTTATGGAATACGGTAATAATGACTGCTACGTCAACTGGGAATGAAAATCTGACAACAAAATGCATCATCGGGACTGGGGACTGCGCAACCAGCCTCGTAGAAACAAATTGCACAACATAGCCACAAGTAATGGAAATTTCTTTTTTGCGTAGAAAAATGCCTATTTAATCTCTGAAAATAGAAGTAATGAAATGAAATCCTTTTGCTTTTATCTTGTTTCTTGTCTGAGCGATGAGCTAACTTTGTTATTTGAAAGTAAAACAAGTACTTCAAATGTTAGTGCCGTAATGAACAGGAGACGTCCTCTTCAGGAGCCGTAAACATAAGAGGTCCCTATCTTATAAAAACCCTCAAGTTAAAGGGTTGGTTCGGAAGAATTAATGCTAAAATGCCATTGGGGAAAAATACACCCCGAAGCTACATATGAAAAGGACGCAAAAAGCAAACTTGCAAAAATACTCATGGCAACCCTCACGTAAAAGGGATAACAATAGGAACCAAAATTCTTCAAAGAAAAAGCATCCGAGATTACACATAATAAAGCGCGAACAGATGTGTACTTTTTTACACATAATAAAGCGCGAACCATATGTGTACTTTTTTACACATAATAAAGCACGAAAGTTAAAGACTTGCATGAATATTCAAATGAAAGTAAGACTCAAACAACACTTGAGCAAAAACGTATGTCTTTATTTACAAGGACGTGCCAAAATGATAAAAGTACAAAATGGAAAAAGAAAGAAAAAGCTAAACTGCAGTGTCTTTTGAACCAGGAGGAAGAGAAGTATCAGCATCCCCGGGAGAAGTAGATGGTCCCATCGATGGCTCAATGTTTTCCCCAGTTTGGTCTTCAAAATCATCGACCTCCGATCACTCTTTTGTTATTGAAAACTCGAAACTAAAATCAGAAGAACCTGGAGCTTTAGACCGCGCTGGGAGTCCTCTTTTTGCGGCTAACTCAAGCTCTCGGGCCTTAACAATTTCGGCATCAATGTCAGTGATACCAGTTTTGGATTCTTCCAAAGTTTTCTCCCCATGCTATACATGCAATAAGTTTTTTCAACAACGAGGGAAGTCGCTCGGCGCTTAAGTTCTTCTTTGAGTTGAATAACCTCGGCGGAAAGGTTTTCCCGGGCAGATTTAGCAGATTTGAGGCTGACGTCGAGCTCGCAGACAGTTGAACTAAAGAGCCTATTATGCTTGATAGTTTTCATGCACTTCACTTTTGGAGTTCAAGGATGCTTCCAAGTTAATCACTCTTTCAGCAGAGGCGGCCTCACGATCGGTTGCAGCAATAACGACGTTCTGGACTTCAGCCCATTTGGATTTGGCTTCATCAAATCTAACCCTCAGTGGCCCGATTTCTTGGCTAAGCGTTATCACTTCTTGATCTCTTTGCTGCAAACGACCCTCCAAAACAACTGCCTCAGTAGCCTTGGTTTCCAATTTTGAGAGACGGAGAACAGTATGGTCCCATTCTGCCAAAAGTTGATTCGGTTCAAAAGTAAGTTCTCCCTTCTCACGAATCATCCTTTGAAGGCCTCAGAAGCAAGAAACTTGGCCTACGAAACAAGAGAGGTAAAACTTAGAATACATTCATACAAAAGTAGAATAAATAACTGAGGAAGAACAGAACGTACCGCTACAGTGTTATGCATAGAATTGTTCAACAAACACTCTCCCGAGTGTGTCGGAATCTTTTCCAAGTCTTTCTGAAGCTAAAGGATTCAGGTAATTAGAAAGCTCCACCGGTCGTGATAACAGGGTGCACCCGGTAGAGACCGAAAGAGTAATTCTCCTCATCCTTTGTGGATCTTCAGAAAGGGAAGCATAATTTTGCCCCAAATTCCTGTGAACTGGGGACTGTAGAAGAGGATCACCTTCTTCGTGATCAGGTGCGGCCGATGGAGATGGTGTAACAATCGCTGGTGGAAGAGTGGACGAAGATGGAAGTGATGTAGCAGTTGTCGGTGTTGGTGAAGGCGGAGCTGAAGCAGATGGAGTTGAAGAGTGAGTAGCAGCTGCATCAAATGAAGTACTAGTTGTTTGGTGCTCGCCAGCCAAAGACGGCAGGGACCCGGTACTCGGCCTGGCAGTACCGGTTACAGCAATTGGGGCCGGAAGCGGGAGTTAGCATATTCAACTAAATCATATTCTCCCCAAAGTGCCGAGACGTTGTCTGCAGTTGGTGCAATTATCTCAACAGGTCGAGCATCCTGTTGAGATGATGAGGATCGTCTCCTTATATGTAAATAAACTCCCTCATCGCCAGCTTCTTCATCGTCATCAATCATCACAGTGTCTATGACCGGCCTGGAAGGAGGACCAGTCATTAATAGCCATCGGAGATGACTCGGGAGCATCAATCTTTGCCCTTTTATACTTTTCCCTGGTCGGGGAGGAATATCTTCTCTTTGTTTGTTTATCCTTCGGCAGGGGACTCCGTAAAGAAGTATTTGCACTTGGAACAGGCCTGGAGACACCTGCTCGAGTAATTGCTTCCTGAAGTAGCCTCGCTGCATCAGTAGGATCAGCCAGAACATCTTTCTCGGGAACAACAACAAAGCCTGTAGGTACACCTAATTTCGTGAACAAGTCAGAAAGGGTTCCACCAGTTCTTCATATTAAAAAAAAAAAAGAAGTAAGGTAAATTAAAGTTACCATGATTTTTGTCCCTCCGCCCGTATTTGAGGGACAGTTCTTTCCACAAGCGAGTTTCAAGCGTTAAGATGTCCAAGATCTTCTGAACCCACCAGTCTAAACCTTCCACCACCGGTGAGGTCCATCGAGTTGTTGAAACATTCGAAGGGTGAAGAGGTGAGACGACCACAGAAGAATATCTAGTAAAGAGAATACTATACAAAGAACTTACTAGAGTTGTTCCAAGAAACCGAAAAGGATGAAGTTTTTGTCGAAATGATGTCGTTGGTGGAAACTGCAACAAACCGTTCCAACCACCCACGATCGTTGTCATCATCCATGCTAGACAGCAAAACATGGTGGCCACGCTTGCAAAGGTTTATCATTCCCCCGCGGAAGATTTTGGGGAATAAAGGTTCATCATATGATCTAGGGTTAGCTCCTCTCCAGTTTCTTGGCACAAACGCCGAAGAAAGGCGATCGTCCTCCACACTGAAGGGTTTACCTGAGCCAACCACACCTGGTAGTGAAGGCAAAACTTCGCAATCACAGAATCGAGCTCTCAGCTCAAAGAGAACGCACCCAAAGTAAAGGAATACGTGAAAAAGTATGTAAAACCTTTCTTGGGAAGGGTCACTCGCGTCGATAGATCAGGAGAAATAATATCCACCTCATGGCAGCGGCAATCCTCCTACACATCAGGAATACTGGAAGGGCGAATGGAAGAAGGGTACCTACTAACAGCCCATGTACGAGGGTTAGCAGTAGAGAATTTCTCTTCAAAATCCTTCGAAGTACTAAGCCTTCTGGAGATGATGGAATCCACTGTTGGAGGAAAAGAATCCTTGGTTTGTTCTTACATTTCGTAAAACCAGCACGTTTAGATAAAGATGTCATTAGAAAAGAAGAAGGAAAAGATTTTTTGTTTGAAGAAAATTAGAGAAACGAAAAACAAGGAAGCAAATCAGAAGCTCAAACAATTGTGAAACTCAACGGAAAAGAAAGTTGTGTATAAGTAAAATTTTGGCGGCTAAATTCATGGCCATGTTTACCTCTATAATCGGCAAAAGCTATGTTGAATCATGGGATGACGCGTGTTCGGGGCATTAAATGCGAAGAGACGTGCGTCTAATCAACTGTCAGAGATCTTCAGAGGGAGTTATAGTAATAATTCTCGCCGAAAAGGGGTTTCTACCAACTTCTCGGTAACACAGTTATGTCACCGACAAGCAGTGAGACTATCTGTATAGGGTAAAATATTATATGACATGTGGCTGACTAAAAGGAGAACACGTGGAATCCGAGATGGGATGGCTAAAGACCGAAAGCAGCCACTTTGCTTGTCACCAGAAAGGATAACATTCATAAAGGTGTATTAAATGCTCTGCGCCAGGTAACATTTATTAAGGAATATTCTGCAGCATTAAGGGCGACGGCGGACGGTCCGTTACAGAAATTTGGCATTTATGTTCGCCGTTAAATCTTAATCAATGACCCTCATAATTGACATTAAAGGAGAGCACGATCCTAGAACTGCTTTTCTTAGACATAGCTATAACTAGTGAGCTCAGTTATCATAGTAAAGGACACGAATTTTCTGACAAAAATACATACTATACTTTGTACAAAGCTTTATATAATTTTACTTTCTTGCTTTTTGATTTTGTCAGTGATGTGCCCGAAACACTGTTCATAGAATTATCATCATTGCTGCTTCATCCATATTCTAAGGCTAAGTATTGTATATTTCTTCAATTATTGTATTATTTCAGGATCAAATTAGTTCACTTGTCTAGAACGAGGTATAAATTCAACTATGCCATTTTACGTATAAAGATTCTCATTAATTTTTTAACCTAAATATTATATCTTTCTTATAGGAATTTAATAGTAATAACATACGACTTTATTGGCTGAGTATCCAATTTCAGGAAATAATAACTGTAGATTAAAGGTAGTTGTGTACTCATGACTTAAAAATCCTAAATCTACCGCTCAAGAGACTAGTTTGTAGTGGTAAACCTCCAATTTAGCTTCTTTAACTTGACAATAGATCATGATCATGTCTTATGAAACCAAAGTGGATTTGAAACCAACCTTGCCGACTTGGTGAACACATCAGCTAACTGCTGCTTCGAGGAGATAAAGTGCACAACTAAGTCTTTTTGCGCAACCTTATCACGGACAAAGTGAAAATCAATACTAGTCCCTGTAGATTGTTAGTCATTAATTGATAATTTGGCCAACATGTCCAAGTCACATATAGACATAATGCTACTCTTGAATAAGATATGCGAGGAGGTGAATAAGTGAGAGGGAAAAGAGGAGAAGGGTTGCACTTAGGGTTTTTTTTTTCTTGAACTTTTTCTTCGATTCTTCTTTTTTCTTTTTTGGGGTGGAAGCACATTATCTAAAACACTTTTGTGAAACTGCAACCATGAGTGAAGTTGCTGCTTTCTTTGTTAGTTAGGCCATTGATAGCTATATAACTATGACTTTCAACTATGAAAAGACTTGGAATTTGAAATTACTGAATGATGACAACAAATTACTCAAGCTTTACTATGACTTTCAACTATGAAAAGACTTGGAATTTGGAATTACTGAATGATGACAACAAATTACTCAAGCTTTGGTATTTGGAATTATAAAAAGCCGCTCATTAAACCGTATAACTAAACTAGCTGGCGTGTATATATATATATATATATATATATATATATATATATATATATATTGTAAGTATTTGTAATTCATGTGTAATAGGTATATATATAAGCATATGTAATAAATATATAATTTATGTATACCTGTTAGAAAAAATAAACAGTGACCTCTGTCGGCTACTGTGTAAACTGTAAAGATCCCTTTGGTTTATGACCATTTCTTTACACAAAATCTACTTTATACATAGAATTATTATACGAACAAAAAAAGTAGTAATTATCTTATCAAGAAAGATTATGTTCTAAAGAAATGTCTTTGTACGTCATGAAGGAATTATTTGTAATTTCTCTTTATTTTATAACGTCTTTACCTCCAAGATCATTGACCACTTGAAAACATTATCTGTATATCTTCTTTTTCGCATCTGCATTTGCCTTTTGCCGGCCATTTTCTTAACTAGAAGACCCAAAACAGAATAGAGAAAAGGAAAAGAATTTCAAACATTCTAATAAAAAATGCTTATGTAACCTGTTGTATTAAAAAAGAGCAGAGGAAGAATATACAAAATTTCAAAAACCAAATTTTTATGTTGGCCGAATACATATGAAGACATCTAAAATTGGCACGATTCACTATTTAAACACCTCAAATAAGCCTTATTTCGATTAAATACCTATAGTAGGTCCAAAATGTACCAATTAGCCATATTTCGCTAACATGGTTGATATAGCGTGAGTTGCATCTTTTAAAATGCTCTTTAGTTTGATGTCCTGGCCGTAGTTTGCCAGAAAATAAACGATAATTAGTAGGGTTTTTTGAGTGAAAATAGAGTAATTAAGAGATGAAAATATGTATGAACATATATTTATGCATCAAAAGTACTTCCAGGACATCAGTAAAGGACATTGAACATGAGTATTTTACAGGTGCAACTCACGCCATTAACCATATAAGCAAAATATGTTTGGTTGATATATTTTGGGCCTACTATATATATTCAATCGAAACAAGACATACTTGAAGTATCTAAATAAAAAGTCATGGCAACTTCAGGTGTCTTATTCGACCTTTTATATTTGTAAAAAAGCAAATGCAAGCAATTGTGTGCATTATCGCCATCCGGATACTCCTAGAATATTGAAGTCGGATTTAACTTCTAATATATATATTGATAATGTAAGAAATTCTTTTAATATTGGATTATTTTACAAGTTAAAATAAGTTGTCTATTTTATTTTTCATGTTACTGTATTCATTTATCATGAACAGTTTACCTAAAAATGTTTTTTATATAAACTGATGTCTAAAGATTCTCATTGTTGGTGTATGAAAATAATCTCAATGAAATCATATCTAGTAAAGCATATAGACCTGATGAATCTATCTCCTTATCTTTTGGAACATTTTCTGACAAATAAAAGATCCTTCAATTCCTTTCTCCCAGTTGTTTGAGCCACTAGATAGAATCTTCAAAAATGTATCCCCCTTTATATTCACAAATTCCTTCCTAGTTATAGCTTAATTAATTAGTAAAATGTTTTTTTTTATGTAGCCTTGTTTGAGTGGACCGGAGTTCAAGAAAAAAAACTTTTTAAAATTGTGATCTAAAATAAGTCATATACATTATATTTTGTCAACTAAGGTATACTCCTGAGCTACTTGGGTTTACTTCGAGTTATAACTAACTATAATGAGTATGGGTAATTACCTTTAATTATTTTCTATATTTTTTTTAATTATAGACGATCATATGGGTCAAAATCTGTCTTTAGAATATTTAAGCTAAGATAGTACTGAGGGAGGGTTCCCAAGTCGTTGTTTGTCGAAATGGCCTAAGAAGCCGCGAAGTCTGTGGTCGAAAAGTCAACGAGAGTCGTAATCGAGGTGTCAACAAGGGTCGAAGTCGAAGTCGAGTACCGTTGACAGAACTATAATGGCTAGTTTTCAAGATAAGATATTAAAGAGAATATTCTAGTGGATATTCACTACACTTGTACTATTAGGGTTTCTTAGCAACATATCCCATATAAAAAGAAAAAGAGATAAATGATAGGGGACATGTGATATTTATTTGTAAAAAATTACACTTTGACTTGAGAAAGAGAATCAGATTTCATTTGCTAAGATACAAACATCACATTTTCACTAAGATTCATGTCTACACTTTTCCACTAAATCCGAGAATAATTCAAATATTCAAGGGATTGTCTATCATTCATCATTTTCAGAAAGAACATCCCCTCATTCCATCCTTTCTTGGGTGACAGATTCATTTTATTTACTTAAATGTCATTTATTGTTATTAAATGCTACAGTACATTGTTATTTTTGATTTGTGGAATATTCACTGCATACCATTGCCACCGTCCGACCGTACTTGCTTCTTTAAAAACTTCATCTAAAAATATTATTGTTATAACTCCTATTTACATAAATTTATTTATGTAAACCAAGATCTATATTTTTTTATCAAATAGTATTCACGTTCTACCCGTAGTTGACTGCATATGAAAATTTAAGACATGCATGGAAATTAACCAATCAAAGGGAAAGGAATCTGTGAGCAAAACAAACACAGTTACAAGTGGGAAGCTAATTAATCTACATAATTTTAATATATATTGTGATGTAGAAGGAATTTCAGATAGCACAGATTCCATTTATCATAAAGCTTTATGCTGTATATCAACATATAGATTTCAACTAAAATGTTCCCTCGATATCAGAATATGAAAGGCAGCATCTCAAAAGTCAAAACCCTGAGCAAATTGTCGTTTAAAAGGGAAAATAATTCTCTCTTTTTTGGCAGATTAGTTAAGATATTAATTTCCAGAGCACGTACAAATAAGAGAACTAAAATTACATAATAGGGTTTACAATTTCACTTTTTACATTATGATCAAACGCCTTAACTAGTACTGAAATATAATTGTTAATCATTATTCTATCTGTAGTACTTAGTTTCTAGGTTTTGCACTTGTAAACACTCATGTATATAACGTACTCTCACAATTTTCATACAATAGAAAAGGAAATTAATTTAGCTTTAGTGAAAGTGAAGATCACAAAATATGGATTGTACACACACAAGACATCTCCATCCAGAATATATGAAACAGATATAACATCTCAAACCATGATTTCAGACCATGCATGGGTATACGCGATAATGAAAGCATCTTATCTCGATAAAGGAAAAAGGTGACAAATACTCTAGGAAGGGATATTCAATATCTACAGACTAAATATAAAGAATGCACTATGTTTTTATGGTAAAACGGATAACAAATAAATTTGTACGCGGTTTTAAGGATACGTGGATTGATTCAACACAAATAATCAAGAATATTAATTAGATAACGAGTTAAAGACAAAATGAATGATCAAACCATTTGTACTGTTACGGCCTAACTCAAACTTAAGTTGAACAATAATTTTGCCCTGGACCGGACCCTTGGTTCGAACTCAATTGTGAATGAAGAACAAACAGTTGAGTAAGAACTTTCGCAATAGTTAGAAAGCAGGAAATAAATTTGTATTGCCTTGATTTGCGTGTTATAATATGTATGTTGAAGATAATGTTTAGCATAACAAACTGATAACTATGTAATCTCCTACTTCTAGTTTAGAAGAATTAGGACTCCTTGTATTAGCTATACTAGGAGAGTCCTACTCTATGTAATATAGCCTAAAGTATAGGATAAATACATAGGACTCTTGTATACAAGATCATAATCAATACATGAACTTCTTGACACTATCTCTGCGCCATATTTTCACATGGTATCAGAGCTTCTTTGAAGCAAAATCCCGTTGCCAAAAGCTCAGTCTCTACTACACAGTATTAATCTTGTTCATATGGCTTCCAACACTTTTTCAACAGCCTCCCTTCATCACCTCATTGCCTCATGCCCCGTGAAGTTGAAGCCCTCCAACTACTTGTTATGGAGGACACAAATGATGCAACTTATACAAGTGATGAGATTGAACTATCTTATTGAAGGGAAGCCATAAATTATAAATGTTGAAGGCACCAGTGAAAGCAACGATAAAGATAGTGGAAAGGCAAATGACACTACTGTTGCTGATTGGGCTGAAAAGGATGTGTTGTTAAGGAGTTGGATATCAGGAACAATGTCAGAAGAGAGTATGTATCTCATTGTGGGATGTATGACTACTAAACAAATGTGGGAATGCCTGGAAGAAACCTATCTGCAGGCAAGAAAGGATAAGGAGTTCCAGTTGAAGCAACAACTTCAAACCATAAAGCTTAGCAGTAGAACCATTGATGAATATCTGAAAGAATTCAAAGGCATTTGTGATGGCTTGGCTTCCATACACAAGCCTGTCGATGATGACAGTAAGGTGATAAACTTTGCTAGAGGTTTGGGTCCTAAATACAAAACCTTTAGGACAGTGATACTTGGCAAAGCACCTTATCCAACTCTGAGTCAGTTGGTCACTTCTTTAAGAGGTTTTGATCTCAGAGAGGATGAAGGAGATGATTCACATCAAGTGAATCACAATATGGTATTTGCAGCACAAAGGACATAAAACAACAGAGGTAGAGGAAGAAGAGGTAACATGAACTATAGCTCAAGAGGTAGAGTCTTCAGGCCTGCCGGACAGAACAACCATCAGAACACTCAAGGATTTGGAAATGCTGCAAAAGGACAGGAAACCACAGGATCATCAGCATGCCAGGTATGTGGCAGGAACAATCACACTGCAATAAAGTGTTTCTACAGATGGGACTTCTCCTATCAAGGACCAGAAGATTTTCCACAGGCTCTTGCTACACTCAATGTAAACAATCAGAATTGTGGAGATAATGCTCACTATATGGATTCTGGAGCAAGCACTCACATGACCAACAATTCAGGTAACTTATTCAACCTTAAACCCTACAATGGAAATGATAATATTGTAGTATGAAATGGACAAGAACTGGACATGTTAGAAAAGGAACAATTTCTGGTTTAAGGATGAGTGAAGTGATAGTAGTTCCTAAACTCAAAAAGAATTTGTTATCTGTAAGTAAGATTAATAGAGATAATTGTTGCTCTATTGAGTTTGATGAATCATATTTTGTTGTAAAGGACAAGAGGACAGGGCAACTGATGGCCAAGGGTGCTAAAAGAGGAGAAATATATGCCTTAAAAGTGGACAACCTACTTGCTTTGAGTGCAACATAGACAAGGAAAGGCTCTAGTGATATTTGGCATGCCAGACTTGGGCATCCAAATTCTAGGTCCTTAGAAGTACTTAGTAACAATAAGTCTATAAATGTCACATGTTGGAATAAAACTCCTATCGTTTTTGTTAGTTGCCAAGTGGGAAAAGGTTGTAAACTGCCATTCAAATGGAGAAATAAAGTTGAAGATGAACCTCTATTGAAAATTCACTGTGACTTATGGGGTCCTGCTCCTGTTGAATCTTCCCAACATATGAAATACTATGCTTAGTTTTTTGATGATCATAGTAGATATACTTGGTTGTACCCCTTAAAAAAATCTGACTTCTTTGAAATATTTGTCAAATTCCACAAAATGGTTGAGAAACAGTATTCAAAGAATATCAAAACTTTTCAATGTGATGGTGGAGGTGAATTTTCAAGTTCATTATTTGTTAATTATTTAGAAGATTGTGGCATTGTAAGACATATTTCCTGTCCTCACACTCCTGAGCAAAATGACATTGCAGAAAGGAAACATAGACATGTAGTAGAAATTGGACTGACACTACTACTACATGCTCGGATACCATTATACTTACGGACTGAAGCATTCCTCACAGCGGTATTTCTGATAAACAGATTGCCATCATCTGTGCTTAATAAGGAAACACCATTTCATAAACTGCATGGCTCACACCCTGATTACAACAGTTTGAAAGTATTTGGGTGCAGGTGCTTCCCTTACCTAAAAGGAAAACACAAGTTCTCACCTAAGTCCTACCCATGTGTGGTCATTGGTTACAGCAACCTGCATAAAGGGTATAAGTGCTATTATCCAACCACAAGGAAGGTTTTTGTGTCAAGACATATTGTCTTTGATGAACTAACACTTCCCTATGTGCAGAAAAACAAGACTGACAGTGTACCAAATGACTCTAGTCATATGGCCACCTTCTTTGAACTTTTCTCAGAATCACAGGTTGAGTCTGGTTCATCAGACTCCACTCTGCAGGGGAAGTGTTGGGAGATGAGTATGATGATGCTGCAGCCAATGGCTCAAACGATCAAAGTGCTGCGTTAAGAGTTGATCACAATATTGCAGCTAATCAAAGTGGTGATGATACTACTCAAACAGCTGCTCCAACTGCTGATCACAATGTTGCTGTTGAGTCTAATCAGAATGAGATTGTGGAGGTCACAAATAATGTTGTTGATTCTTCTGCAGACATACAAAACTCAGATACTAATGAATTGCACTCAGAGGCCTCTCACTCAGATGAAGCACCTATGTAGTACACAGTAACAGATCCTAAAGGATTGCAACTAGAAGTGAACCTTTCACACTTCTTCAATAACCAGGTTGAAGCACCTCCGGCAGAAGCAAAAAACATAGTTCATGCTGAACCTGAGATCACTGATCAAGGCCATAAAATGGTCACCAGATTCAAATCTAAGTCCCTTCCTATAACTCATACCTCACTATTTGTTGTTCAAATAAAACCACAAGAACCTAAAACTATAAAAGAAGCTCTCAGTTCTTCTCATTGGATTAAAGCTATGCAAGAAGAATTAGCAGCTCTACATCAAAATGCAACATGGATACTAGTTCCCAGAACTCCAAAAATGAATGTTGTAGGATCTAAGTGGGTGTTTAAAACAAAGATGAAGCCAGATGGATCAATAGAAAGACACAAAGCAAGGCTAGTTGCTAAAGGGTACTCACAACTTGAAGGGATTGACTTTGAAGAAACCTTCAGTCCAGTAGTCAAAGCTACAACTATAAGAGTTATTCTCTCTGTTGATGTCACTCTACATTGGCCCATTAGGCAACTAGATGTTAAAAATGCCTTTCTACATGGTCATCTCCAAGAAGAAGTATATATGACCCAACCACCAGGCTTCATTGATCCAATATATCCTGAACATGTATGTCTCTTAAAAAGGGCACTATATGGTCTCAAACAAGCTCCCAGAGCTTGGTTTGAGAGATTTAGTCTATTTCTGCTCCATCTTGGTTTCAAATGCAGTAGAGCTGATTCCTCCCTATTTACTCTTCATGATGCAGAGGGAACAATATTACTTTTGTTATATGTAGATGATATAATTGTAACAGGTAGCAACTCAAGGCAGATAGGGGAAGTAGTGCAAAAGCTGGGGTATGAATTTGCTATGAAAGATCTTGGACCCTTGAGTTACTTTTTAGGTATTGAAGTAAACTATTTTCCTGGAGGAATCCACTTGAACCAAAGAAAATATGCAAATGATCTGCTTAGAAAAGTGGATATGGAGAATGCAAAAACAATGCATACTCCACTAGCTCAGAAGCATGGTTTGCAAGAAGCAGTCGGCAAAACAGTTGATCCCTCAGCTTACAGAAGCATTGTAGGAAGCTTGCAGTACCTCACACTCACAAGACCGGACATTACTCATGTTGTTAATCTTTCAAGTCAATTCATGCAGAATCCAAATAACATGCATCTTCAGGCAGTAAAGAGAATCTTAAGATATGTCAAAGGAACCATCGACCATGGACTAAAAATCATATCACAGTCCTCCTTCAGGTTGTATGGATTCTCAGATGCAGACTGGGTAGGGTGTACCATTACAAGGAGGTCTACTACTGGATACAGTATATATCTTGGTGCAAATTGTGTCTCGTGGTCATCAAGGAAGCAGAATAATGTTTCAAGGTCAAGTGCTAAAGCTAAGTATAGAGCACTGGCAGCAACAACAGCTGAACTTACCTAGATAAGCTACATTCTACAAGACATTGGAATGTATATCAAGATAGCTCCTGTAACAACTTAAGTTCTCTATACATGACTACAAATCCAGTAATGCATGCTAGAACTTAGCATGTAGAACTAGATTACCACTTTGTCCGAGAGAAGGTAGCTCAAGGACAATTGATTACTTAGTTTGTTAGGTCCAAGGATCAGTTCCAGTTTTTTCGAGACAAGCTAGGTGTAGTCAAGTCTCCTCCCACTAGCTTGAGGGGAAGTGTTGAAGATAATGTTTAGCATAACAAACTGATAACTATGTAATCTCCTACTTCTAGTTAGAAGAATTAGGACTCCTTGTATTAACTATCTTAGGAGATTCCTACTCTATGTAATATATCCTAAAGGATAGGATAAATACATAGGACTCTTGTATACAAGATCATAATCAATACACGATCTTCTTGACACTGTCTCTGCGCCATATTTTCACAATGTCTACCAAAAAAAAACCTCCCATTCATATAGTAGGAGAGTTTCATCCATAATACAAGTCTAAAAAAGGTAAAAATCTTCCTTTCTCGTCAATTACTGATCTGTAACTGACATTGAGCGAGATCTGTGTCGTGATATCCAATCAGATACGAATATCACTTCCCGAGGTTTTGGAACTTGTTTTGGGTCCGGGGAGCATCGCTTTATCACGCCCGGTGATGAACACGTCGTTCTTCTTTCGTGGGTCTCGATAAGAAAAGTTCCCGACCTTAATTTCACTATCTTGCATCTATGCCCCTCTTCCGTTTTCTTCACCGGAAAATCGTGGTGTGCTCTATCCCCAATTTTACCCGTATACACACTAGAATTGATATTTACTCAATTGCATTTAGATACTTAAGTCGTTTTATTATATGTATTAGTTTGACTATGCACAAAATTAAGAAAATAAATCAAGGAGCCTTTTGAATCTTTCAGTATTAAGGTAAAGAAGTATATAATATCACCAAAATTGGTTTTGAATCTTGTTCTAAAACATGTCATAAGTGATGTTCGAAATTAAAAGTTTATATATACTATAGGAAATGATAACCTTTTTAAAACAGATTCAAAAGGATAGTAAGCCACATAATTTGAAAACTTAACAAATTAATTAGAAGCGTGGGTTTGAACAGTCAAGTTTCCAAATCAGTAAATAGGTAGAGAAGAGATTTTTGGCTTTTGAATATTTTTAGGCTATGTGATGTCTTAAAGTAACTTATAGCTTTCCTTTAAAAGTTGCATCTTTTAGAAAAACTTCTAACTTCGTTGCGAAGTTACACAATATATATGTATAAGTATAAATCAGGGAAAGGTTTGGATCAAAATTTATCTATTGCACGCAATGTTTCCTTACATTTCTTTAGTTGTTTCCACGTTGTGAATTCCATAAAGTATAAAAGAAAAATTATGATTTTGAACTAAATAAACCAAATGATTGGTGGTAGAATCCCAAACTCAATCCATAAAGTTCAACCTGGAACCGTATTTGAACGAAAAACGTTTTTGAAGTTCAGCCTGATTCATAAAGTTCACGAGTTTACTAATATCTTCCTAAGTTTAATAAAACTTAAAGAGTATTCTAGCAATTAAGAATATTAATGGGAAAATTTTACATTAGTTCAATTTTATAGTCCATATTTCAATTTACAATCAACTAGCCTAAAAATAATAGGCTAAAACTCAACATCCAACTCCAATAGGTTCTCAAAATTACTATTTAATTTTTAAAAAGGATTCCTCAAGCATTTAAGTTAATATTCGAGTCAATAATTGTGACTCAAATATTAGTTCAACAAACAAAATCCATTTGGGCGGTGAAAATTAGACTTTTAACAAGCTTAAACATGTGAGTTTAAATTTCGAATTTGATTTTGAGAGAAATTTGGAGTGAGTGTTATTTAGACTTGTTAGAAATAGTACTAAGAAGGTTGTATATAAAATTTGAAGTCATTTCACGGAGATTTGGACTGGTTTTGAACAAGATTGCAACTGAAAATTATGGAAGAAGTTCGTCTACAGACACTTGTATAAACGTGTATAATAGCGTATAAGATTTGTTTATACACTCATATACACTATTATACAAGATTATACATACTTATACAAAAAACTGACTTCGTCTTCTTCCTTGCGTCTTCTTTGAAATTTAATTCAGATCTTGCTCAAATCTACTCCAAATCACTTCAAATTTAAATTTTGAACTTCTTTTGATATTTTCAATCAATTGGAACAACACCCAATCCAAAAAACTAACAAAATAAAAAAAAACCATTTTCGAAAGCAAAGCTTTGAATGGTCTTCAATGGTGGACTTCTACTCTTCAATTTTCTTACATTGCACCCAGGTGACACAAGAGGAGAAGCAGAAAATATAGAGCCCCTTGAAGCATATGTCGAGGATGTGAGAAGAAGAGAGCGAAAGCAATGTTGTAGGAACACAAATTTAATTCTATAGCTTTTAGAAGCAATGGTTGTAAAAACACATATTTTGAATTTTTTAGTACTTTCAAAATATATACAATACAGGCTAAAATGGGTAAACCTTAAAAATATGAGTCATTTTTTATTATGATGTGAAATCATGTGTATTTTCTTGTAGTTCTTCCAATATTAATCTTGCACCATAGCTAATTAGAGTCGGAGTATGAAGAAACTTACCGAAAAGGATGTATTTGACAGATTCCAAACAACTGGAATAAGTCATCTTTAAGATGCTTATGCTTAAATCTTACCCAACCAGTCATGTAGAACAATGTTAATTATACATGGGCCATAAAATAATTTTTTCACCATATTCTTTTTGGAAGTGGTCGAGTATTTGGAGCTCTTTTTCACCCTATTTGAATCATGGTCAAGATGATGTTCTTTGAATAGTTAGGTTACACTAGTGATTGTTAGAAAAATAATGGGTGAAATAATCTTGCTTCGATAGTGTAATCACTGTTCTTAAAGAATTTAAGCTTCCCCTTTTGTCGTTGCATGAATAATAGCAGAACTCCTCCAGAATTTTATTACAAAGTCACTGAAATTCGAGTTTAACCACAAAAACAAAATAGTAGTGAGTTGTAGAAAATAAATAGAAGAGAAGAGATGAATGTTTGAGATGTCTTTCGGTGTGGAGATGATATGTGTACTTATAATACCTTTAGGAGTCTGTTAATTCCAACAGACTCATCTGTTCATAATAGGCACCTTTTAAAATCAATAATCAATTTTTTTTAATTTAAAAATAAAGTTGTTAAAAAAATGTTTTCTGAATATTAATTAAAAGTATTTTTAATAAAATAATAGGTGACTAAAACTATTAGTTCCGGGCTACTTAATTAGCCCAAATGTCCAATCCTGACTATTAATAATATAGTCAAATTTCGATTTCCTTCCAAAACAACCTTAAAAGTATTCAAACTATATAAGATAAAGAAGTATTTTTGAACAGTTCTTCCTTTTTTTTTTCTTTTTTCAATGAGGGACAAAATAACTTCTACTCAAATACTCTCAGTAAATACTAACTAATGTAACAGATAATTAATTTCAATAAGTACATGAAAATCACCTAAAAGTTGATCACTAAAGGAAAATAAATTGTTCGCCAAATTGATGCGAGAAGTAAGCAAGAATTTAATTAATTTCCCTGTGAAAAGATGGGAGATACCTTGATAGGTTTTCCTAGCTACTAGCTATATAGGGACTATTTTCCTGTGTCGGTGCATTTATCGTAGCTACTACTCTCTCGGTTATTTTGCTTAGAATTAATTTACTTTAAATTTTTTATTTTGACTTTAATGAGATGATTTATATTTATACAAATATATATGACGGGGAGATTATAATTCTTGATATGATTACGTGCAAGCTACTCTACTGAAACAATTTACAAGTTTGTATTTATCAAACTTATACTCATTCGTCCACGAAATTAAGTCAGGGTCAAAATTGTCGATAGTATTTGGTTAAAGTATAAAAAGAAGTGTTTAATCTTGAAACTGAAAAGATATTTAGAAGTTGAGTTTTTTGTGCAAATTCTATATCAATTTCTGAATCTTTTTGAAGTAAAATTTGTGTATCCATAAAACATAAGTTACTGTAAACCACAGTTCTTATATATGATCCATATTTAGAAACATTTAACAATAGTAGCCAAATAAAAATTATGTGACTCCTCAAATAATATTGCATATTATATATATTTTTAAAAATATATCTTGACTTTTATACAATTACACTTCAAAAGTATTTTAGCACAATTAGGTTATCTAAAAAAGCAAATAAAGGTAAGTACTACCTTAACATATATAGAAAACTAGTTAACTAGAAAATAATACAGACAACCAGTTAAAAATATATTAAATTACACAATGAAGTAAAAAAAAAAAAAAAAATTATACTTTCAAGTGTATGTAAGTTAAATAAAATGTTGGATAAATAGACTATATTATTCACTTATACTCTCTCTCTCCACCTCCTCCCTTGCCCACCCCATTAATCTTGCTTCGTATTAGGCTCATAAGCATCACACCTACTTGCAGGAAAAAGAAAAAAAAACAATAAATCAAAAAGAAAGAAAGGAAAGAAAAAAAAATCAAAAAGATATTCGCCAGCTTGCTCCAACTAAATAATACCTTCTCCTCCAGCATATAAGGAGCTAAAAATGCTCTCTTTTTTACTCAAACCCATACCCTTGACTTAGGTCATATTCCCTTCTTCTTCAATTCAATAACCACTAAATTACAAAAATGGCCACTAATTGGACAACAAAGCAAAACAAGAGGTTCGAGGAGGCTTTGGTCATGTACGACAAGGGAACTAGTTCTGAAAAATGGCAAAACATAGCCAAATATGTTGGTGGGAAATCAGTAGAGGAAGTTAAAAGGCATTATGAGCTCCTAGTGAAGGATATTACACAAATTGAAAATGGTCAAGTCCCTTTGCCTAATTACAGGACTACTACTGCTGAAACCAATGCTAGAGGAGGATATGCTGGTGAACAGAGGTAAATCGTACTTCTATATTATATATGGATCATACATTTTTTTTATTTGACTATATATTCTCTAAGGTCGAGTATTAAGGTAATAAGAATCATAACGTCTAAACTATTTTCTAAAGGATTTAACTAACTTATATATACTGAACAGTGTAAAATTGCTTACATTATATGTTGTGACAGGTTTTCGGCTTTATTTTTTATCCAGGTTATTATATCGAGTAGTTTCATTTATTAAGGAGGGTCGCCTATAATTATCTTTTAAGTAATTTGACAATATGAAAATTCTTCTACATTATAAATGTATAGGAGTTTAACTTGTGCACATATCACGCTAAGATATTAATTACTAGGATGGCGAAATGGTTAAATATCTTATTATAACTGGTTAAATATACTGATAGCGTAAAAAATTAAATTTTTCAACTTCTGCGAGTAGTACTTCTTGACAAGTCAAGACCTATTATAGCATATATTACGAAGTCTTCATTTTGCGATTAACCCATCCATGTCAGATGAGTTTGACATTAAGTTTAGGTCTTTCAGTTTCATATGATAATTCTTGAAATCACACTAAGCTTACTGAGAAGTAAAATTTACGTAAAACATATAACAGAATGTATAATTGTGTACACATAACAGAATTAACGTTTAACTGTATACCCAAATTTACTGTAAAGTTAAAATTACAAAAAAGAATTAAGTTTCAACATATAGTATAGAATGTATAATTGTCAAAGATTTTTTTAAAATACCGTACTAGCCTATTTAAGCTACAAACAGCTTATGGTCATCTTAACCTCTCCAACCACTAATCTCTAATCTCTTAAGTATTAATTAGTACTATTAATTATTTAAGAAAAATATAGTTAACACCTTTTTCTTACGTGGATATATCTTCACCTTTCTTTGCTTTTTATTCTTTGAGTCAGTTGCATATCCTTGAAGGATGACGATTTAGACATCCACATGCAAAAAGATTTCTTTTATATTCACCTTTGGCTTGAAAGAAAAGCTAACTTCTATATATGATCTAGTCTTGACATAAGCAATAAAAATCGTAGTATTATATTGGGATCTAATCATATAAAATGATCGGGTAAAATTATTAAAACTATCAATTTCAACATAAATTGTAGATATCTGTTCGAAAAAACTTGAATTAGTATAAATACTAGGTTATAAACTCATATTTCTAAACATACTTACTCATTTTTGTAAGAAAATTGATGCTATATATATTATGTTGCATCCAGTAGTTCGATCTTTTTATATAAATAATTTTATTTTATTCTGTTCACAGGCTTCTGAAGAATCTGTCGCTACAGTGAGCAGAACCTTGGACTCATACTCAACAGTCAACACCATATATCTAAATATCTGTATAAAATTCCAAAAATCTGGATTCCTAATTGTAAATTAATGTTTAAGCGTTTCCTATCTTCTGTTTTAATTAAATTGTTGCGCAATTAAGAGAGAAGGAAATTACGTACGTGTAACTTCTGTCTTTCAAGTTTCAGTTACGTACCTTTATTTCTGTTTAAGCTATATCAGCCTATGATATATAAATTGAGATTTTCTAGCATTATTCGTTCCAGCAGGCATTTTATATTTTACAAAATGGGATATATGAAATTTTCATCGTCCCACGTTCACGACAGCATAATAGATATTTGTGATTTAATGAAAAAATGAAATATTTAGAACATACATTTTTCAGAAGAAAAAAAAAACTCTATCACGAAAATGTTGCAACCTATTATACCCAATATGTAAATCTGAATACAAATGATATATATGGATAATGGAGACTCTATAGCTAGTTGAAAATATTCGATGTATAAGAAGCAAAATTCTGGTATCCACAATAACTAATTTGGATTTTTATGATACAAATAAGCAAAACATGAATGGTATGCGTACAAAGACAAAAATTGAAAACAAAAGTCACGCTTTAAAGTCACTTATTTAAGGGAGCAAAATAAAAGAGGTAGTTTTGTAGCATTTAAATTTTAAGTTATATATACTCACGATGCAGTTTAACATGTTATAACCTGCAAGTATTTTTTAAAATGACATGATTATATAAAAATTTTCATACCGAATGCATAGAGCTTAAACTCAATTTAGTGTAAACCTATTATCATATTATTTTGTTTTAGATTTAGTTAATATCAATAGCATTGTGAAGAAATTTTACACTATAAGTATATTTTAATCTGTTATCAAGTAAACTATCTTATTTTTTAAGTTACTAATTGTTTACCCGTAAAACAGTACAGTTGACTTTGTAACGTGGTTTATAGACGCATAAATTAATTTGATCCAAGAATATAATAACTAAGAAAAAAATGAATTGATTAAATAAACTTAAATAAAATACAAGTCTGGTTGTATGATGAGCCTCTCCGGAACTGAAAATAAGAACAATATCTAAAGTAAAAAAGAAAGAAAGTTATTTTATAAAATGAGAGCAGATTTTGGCTTTTGTGTATATAGATGTTTCATGTCCAATAATGAATACAAATTCTCCTACTTATAGCTCAATTCAGAGAGACAAGATCCCCAAATCAAGTCCTTCTGTAATAGGAATCAAAACCCGTCTTCATGGCTATATAATGGTTAAAAATCAATACTGATCTTTGAAAAGGCTGCTTATTGAATGTTGTATTTTCCATCTGATGTCTTCCTTTCAAATCTTCGCTCTCGGTTTCAATGCCTTCAGAACTTATTCAGCTCCGGTCACATGTTTGTATTCGGTTTCAACTATTTGTTGACTCACATCTTACCTGTCTTCCACGTGTCAACTCGTCGATCATCCACATGTCGTTTATAATTTTTACCCCATATTGATAGTTCCCTTACTTTCCGGTGACAAAACTTTGTGTTACCGGAAAGTAGATAAGACCTCTTTTCTTGGCGAAAAATTAAGGTCCAAGCTTAATTTATGGACAGCCACATCTAGCGGGATACCTGTCATACAAGAATGAGACCATGCAAAGCAATCAAAATTATCTTTTAAAAAATCAATAATCTTAAGCCTGAGTTCGGGATTTAATCCCATTCCCATGTAAACCTTTTCATCGGGGAACTCCACGGACAAAACGATTTGTTCCAATTCCTCCACGGTTGACTTTATAGCATGTGTTTCCTTCAGTACCTGAAAAGATCTAGACACCTGATAAAAATCCGATAAATCCTCTTTCCTATCAGCTTCAATTCGAATGGAAGAGGACACTGCTTTCTATAGGTGCTATTTGCTCTTTCCTTCTGCCTTGCTACTGCATAGAGTTACTACATTCTTTTCCCTTGTTGCAAGGTGATCACCTCTGATTTGCTTGATTCCATCCGGTGTTGGGAATTTCAAAAACTGATGATAACTCTGTGGCATCTCCTTCATCTCATGAATCTAAGGTCTTCCAAGGATCACGTTGCACCCGATATCACCATTCACTACTTCGAACAGAGTGGTATTTATTACGCCTTCGGCATGCATGGGCAGTAAGATCTCTCCTCGGGTTGTTACACTTATTAAGTTGAACCCGGCCAGAAGCTTTGTTGTGGGAACTATGTTTCCAGTCAACTTTGTTTGCTCCAAAACTCTCAGCTGAATGATAATGGCCGAACTACCTGGATCAACCAACATAAGTTTAATTTTGAAAACTAAAACATTAAGTGAGATTACCATAGCATCATTGTGTGGTAAAAGAAATCCATCATCTTCTTCTTCTTCTTCTGTGAAGGTGATTTCATCATCTTCTCAGATCCTCATACCATGAGTTACCGATATCTTTATCTTCTTTGCTGCTGAAAATATCACTCTGTTTACTTCAACACCCCCAAAGATCATGTGTATCGTTAGGCGAGGTAACCTGCAGCCGGTTTGGCTGATTCTGCAACATCTCGATTCCTCCCACAATTGTTCATGGTCCGATCACTTAGGAATTCTCTAAGGTGACCATTCTTCAATAACGATGCAACCTCTCAACGAAGGTGTCGGTAGTCCCCAGTCATGTGGCCATGTGTTTTATGGAATTCATACTATAAATTAGGATCCATTTGACTAGGATCCGGTCAAATTGGTTTCAGAAATCATGCCACTTTGATGTTTCTCATAGCTAAAACCAGTTCAACCAAGCTGATATTGAAGTTATAATCGGATAACCGGGGTATGCTGAATCACAAGACTCAAAAGGTTCCTTCTCCTATAGAGCTCTGCTACTCCGACCATGATCCGCCCTTCTATCAGAAACAAACCTGTCTGAAGACTGAAATCCTTTATTTTCACGCTCATCATCTCTTTCGTAAGGATGGAAACGATTCCTGGAAGACCTGCGGTCCGCATCTAAATCAATTTTAACATTTTCCTGATTAAAGTCGCGATTGTGACCCTTGGCTGACATCGAAGAGCTTAGTTGATCATCTTCGATTCTCATTTTTTATTCATAACGATTGTCCATGTGGTTTCCTAAAATTCCAACAAACTTTCCTTCAATTTTCTGGAGGGATCAGAGCTTAGCAAATTTTTGGTGAGCGCTTCAGTGGATCGCTCATCTGGTTCTGCCAGCCTCTCCTTTTGAAACTGGATTACAAACTGTCGCACCAATTCTGACTCTCCTTGGGAGATTCTAAATATGTCTGCTTTCCTAGCTTGGACTTTCTTTTCCCCAACATGAGCTTTGATGAAAGAATGTGTAACATTTCAAAAGAGTCAGTTGAATTAGGTAAAAGAGAATACCATGTTAAAGCACCCTTCGTTAGGGTTTCGCCAAATTTCTTCAACAAGACAAATTTGTTCTCGTGGGGGGCAAGTCATTTTCCCTTACAGTTGTAGTGTAAGTTGTGATATGCTCTTGTGGATCCGATATCCCATCATACTTCGGAGTATCAAGCATCTTGAATATTTTCCGAATCAGTTCCGGTGATGCACTTGGTTTGAACGGAAATTGTTTATACTTTTTTGAATCCGAACCCTTCAACATCGGCGGTGTCCCAGGGATCTGATCCATCCGAGCATGGAATTCTTTAATTTTGGTCAATTCGTTCGTTCATTTTCCTTTTGAATTCCATGAGCTTAGATTTGAAAGGATCATTGGCATTGTTTTCATTCCCGGATCCACTTCCTACACCACCTGCCTTATTTTCATTAAAACAGAAATCCTAAATCGAAGTGATGTTACCGATTCTTTGCACTGTTCGATCTGTAAGCATGTTGAGAGGAACTCGAATTCCTCCATTGTTATTGGAAGCAACGGAAAGTGCATGCTTCAACTCCGTCATTACTCGTTCTTGTCTTGAGAGATGCTTCATAATTGTTCTTTGTTGCTCCCTCAAAATTTTGATTATTTCAACAATATGTTCATCATCCATATTATCAGGAGTTGGACTTATCACACGCCGAGGATTTTGTTCCTTGCAATTCGAAGTTGTTTCATCTCCTTCGTTTCGAGTTTTACTAGTTGGATCATCACGCTGGAACATATCTTTATGCTCGTTGTGTGTTCCAACATTGTAAGAATTGTTCACATCGTTAGCTGTCATATCTGATTTTTCTTTTACTAAAGAAAATAATCAAACTGCATTAGTAACAGATGAAGGGATCAATGTAATTACACAATTGTTTATGCCCCATAGTGGGGCGCCAAACTGTTTACCCATAAAACGATACAGTTGAATTTTTAATATGGTTTATAGAGACATGAATTAATTTGATCAAAGAATATAAAATAACTAAGAACAAAAATGAATTGATTAAATAAAGTTGAACAAAATATAAGCTTGAATGTATAGTGAGCCTCTCCGGATGCAATAATAAAAATAATATCTAAAGCAAAATGAGAGAAATTTGTTTTACAGAATGAAAGAAGATTTTGTTTTTTGTATATATAGAATGTTTCGTGTTCAATAATGAATACAAATTTTTCTATTTATAGCTCTATTCAGGGAGACAAGTCTCCAAATCAAGCTCTTCTTTATTATGAATAAAACCCCTCTTCATGGATGATCTCGTCCAAGTCACACCTCAATTTGAGGTTACGAAAGGCCGATGCAATAGTAATACCCAATAGAGAGTCGGGATCGAATTCCACAGGGAGCTATATGAATTGGATTTAGAAGTATATATTGTGGTGAATGAGCTTGAACTATCTTAAATTACACTTCCACAAGATTTGGTTGATTTTAGATCTAGTTTAAACTAAGATTGCAAGATAAATAATTAGAACTAAGAAATTATTTTTGTTGTTGTTTTCAAATAATGCAAAAGGCCTAGGGCTATGACCTTCACCTAGGTGTTTGCCTAACGGGTTGTAAACTTTAAAGCTTGTTTAGTTGGTCGGGGTGTATTATAGCTATCAACACTCAGGTACCCTCAATACCTCTCGGTAAGAGAGTGATTTTGCCCAATTTGGCTTTCTCAAGTCCAAATGGGTATTGAACAAAACATTTAATAATATGATCAAGTCAGATTTTACTATCTCTAGATTCAACCCTTTAATTGGAACTATATATCTCTTGATTTTATCCCAATTTCTTGTTAAGTCTGTCTTTCTCAAGAAGAGACCAAGTCAAATAGGCATGAACTAATATTTGCAACCATTAATTCTACAATTAAAAGCAATAACAAGGCTAAATAATAAACACCCAACCATAAACAAGCCATAAATTAAACACCCATTAGGTTTATACACTAGGATTAGGTCACAACTCTAGTTAAAAATCTGGCTACTCATAATGGGTATAGAAGAAAATAAAGAAGAAAAGATGATAAA
>MDKI01207331.1:0-15000 GCA_005239505.1 Nicotiana paniculata
AGCTGTGGTGTGGGCCTTTGAAAAATTCCGGGCATACTTGGTGGGCACAAAATTTATTGTCCATACAGATCACACAACAATCAGGTATTTATTTACAAAGGAAGAGTCTAAAGCTAGATTGATGCGCTGGGTTTTATTATTGCAGGAATTTGATGTGGAGATAAGAGACCGAAAGGGCACTAATAACCAAGTAGCTGACCATTTGTCAAGGATAGAAAATCATGATCATGTTGAGGAGGGTGGAGATATTAAACAAGTCTTTCCGGATGAGAAACTTTTTGCTATAACCTAAGACCCTCCTCCATGGTATGCCGATTATGTGAATTATTTGGTGAGTGGGGTACTTCCCCCGAAAATAAAATCTGAAACAAGGAAAAGGTTCTTACGCAATGTGAAATTTTACTACTGGGATGAGCCCTACCTATACAAAGAATGTGGTGATCAGTTAATGAGGAAACACATTCCTGATGTAGAAGTGGAACGGGTGTTGTACGATTGTCATGCATCACCATATGGAGGTCATCATGGTGGCGATCGAACGGCAGCAAAAGTGCTACAATCTGGGTTCTTTTGGCCAACACTATTCAAAGATGCCCACGCATTTGTTAAAAAGTGTGACCAATGCCAGAGAACAGGAAGTACGAGATGCCTTTGAATAATATCTTGGAGGTAGAGATTTTTGATGTATGGGGGATAGATTTTAGGGTCTATTCCCATCATCCAGGGGACATATATACATTTTGCTAGCAGTTGACTACGTGTCGAAATGGGTGGAGGCAATTGCATTGCCGACGAATGATGCCATGGTTGTCGCTGCGTTTGTGAAGAAGAATATATTCTCCATATTTGGTACTCCACGAGCCTTGATTAGTGATGAAGGAACCCATTTTTGCAATCGGTTGTTGAATAACCTTTTAGCTAAATACGGGGTCCGTCATCGAGTTGCAACAGCATATCACCCTCAAACAAGTGGGAAAGCCGAGGTATCCAATAGAGAAATCAAGCAAATACTAGAGAAAATGGTGAGTGTGAACAGGAAAGATTAGGCTGCTAAGTTAGAAGACGCTTTATGGGCATACAGAACAACATACAAAACACCAATTGGGGCATCACCGTACAAGCTGGTCTATGGGAAGGCATGTCACCTGCCCGTAGATCTTGAACACAAGGCGTATTGGGCCATCAAGAAGTTAAACATGAACCTTGAAGCCACAGGTGAAAAAAGGTTGCTGCAGTTGGATGAACTGGATGAGTTCAGGTTGCACTCATACGAAAATGCCAAACTTTACAAAGAAAAGACCAAGAGATGGCATGACAAACATATACATCCACGTCATATTGAGCCGGGCCAACAGGTACTGTTATTCAATTCTAGGCTTAGACTGTTTCCTGGAAAGCTGAAATCGAGATGGTCAGGCCCGTTTGAAATAGTGAGAGTCACTCCATATGGTGCACTTGAATTGCGAGCTATAAATGGTGAAAGAACATTTTTAGTGAATGGGCATAGATTCAAACATTATTGGGGTGGTACCATAAATCATGAGAAGACCAAAGTCGTGCTCGCTGATGACTGAGGCGAGGTTCTGCGTCGTGCCGCGACGTTAAATCAGGCGCTTCATAGGAGGCAACCTATTGACTTGTTGTAATCGTCGTGCCACGACATTAACTAAGGCGCTTATTGGGAGGCAACCCAATGCTTAGTTAAATCTTAACATAGCTTGAAGAATTTCATATAATTATAGGTACTAACGAGCTTGCGAGTGCATTCAAGTGAAAGGAGCAGTGTTCTTGCATGACGGAAGGTGAGACGAAGGCCAGGGGGTACCTGGCGATACAGCCCTAACGCTTGGAAAATGCCAGGGCAGGCTGCGCGTTTCAGCCCTAACGCTTGGCAAACGCCAGGGCAGGCTGAGCGTTTCAGCCCTAACGCCTGGCAAATGCAAGGGTAGGTTGGGAGTTTGGGATCCAACGCCTGGCTAACGCCAGTGGGTCTGGGATTTAAGACTAAAACGCACGCCTAACGCCAGGTAAGTATCTTCTTCTAATTTTTTCATCTCCCATCTCCCTCTCAAGCAAGAGTTTGCTCCCAAGAACACAAACAACAACGAATTGCTCTCACACCCACACTACAACAAATAGATTACACACACATATACACACCCACATCAACTCTTCACCCACACATCTGCACACCCACAACACACACAAGTCTGCACAAGCTCAATTTCGGGGCTCACCTCATCAAATTAACACTCATCGTTGAGGTATGATTTTATCCCTATTCTGTGTAAATTCGACTTGGGTGTTACATTTATATATGGTGTAGCCATGATTCATGGTGGTTCCTTATGGGTTTATGAATTTCATGGTCATATTGTATGATGTTTTGCATCCCAATCCCCGAAACCCTCTAGGAATGGGCTGAATTTGTTAAACTAAGTGGTATTATGGAACCCCACCCAGATGTGGGTACATGAGGCAGTCCCTCAATTCCATAAGAGCTCTCATGGCATTGTGCACGCCAAGTGCCTCGATATGATGCCTAAATGGAAATATATATTCCATTTGGAGCCCGAGTCTCCGGGAAACATCCCACTAGTATCATGCATTGTCAATTCCATGAAATGTTAAGTGTGAAGAGGCTCACGAGAAACCCTTTGGGTCAATTATTCATTAACGTACCGAGGTGAAGTCTGAGTAACCTTTGGATAGATTTTGTACACACTTTGTGACACCCACTAACTACTGATCATATATGCAGGAAAAACAATGCTACCCAGAAGATCCACTGGAAAGGGGAAGGCCATGTCTTCGGCCCCAGCTAAAAGCAAAGAAAAACCCCCTCAACCCCAAGAGAAAAGAAAAGGGGGGATGCTACTTCCAGTATGACTGGTGAGGAAGCAGTAGTTGCTGGTGCTGCTATGAGACAGCGACCCACTGGTGAACGGGAATACGGTCTCAACAGCATACCAGTGCAATCCAAGAAATGGTATGCACACTGCAACCGAAGCATGTTCACCCTGAAGGGGCCATTAAGGAAGAGTCTCTAAGATCAAAATTTCCAGCGATTTGGCGGAGCATCCATGAGTTGGGGTTCGGATATGTGTTCAGACACAATAGTGACATCTACCTCAACTTAGTCCGAGAATTCTACGCAGGGTTTGACCCTAAGGAAAAGAACGGATTGGTGCCAATTCGTGGGCACTTGGTAGATTTTTCGGGCAAGGCCATATGCGATTTCCTAGGTGCAACAAATGTTCCGGTGGAGCCTCTAGAGCAATTCATCTGCCATCCCAACTATAGAGAGGTGAGGCACAAACTTTGTGGGGTTGATTCTAGGGCTGCTTGGATTCGGGATAGAGCCACAAATCGCCATAAAAGATTTCCAAAGAAGAAAATGAAGGCTGAGAACCAGATGTGTCTTAAAGTGATTAATGCACGGATACTACCATGCAACCATGACACCTTAATCAGCCTATAGAGGATTTGTGTGCTCTACTTCCTTATGACGGGGCAGAGGGTAAATGTGGGCCAGATGATGCGCTATCAAATGGGGTTGGTGCGTTCGAGCAATAGAATTGATCGAATACCATTCTCAAATTTCATAACTCAGTTCCTGCTAAATGAGAATGTAGCGGTTGAGCCCAACTTTGACCATACCATTGATCAATTCCAATGACAGACTGACATTTCTAGCCTAAGAATGAAGGAAGAGCCCTCCCTGACCAATGTGGAGCACAATGTGCGGGATGACAGCTTCATGGCCCATCTTTATGGGATGATGGATTTGCAGTTGCGAATAGGAGGTCGGCTGGCGTCATTTGATGAGAGAGTTGAATTGGATCAGAGGTACCCGCTAAATGCTCATGCGCTGCAGATGATTGGAGCGGGTGAGGGATACAGGCTACCTGATGATGAGGATATCAACACTCCTGACGACTCTAATGCAGAGCCAATGCGCTCGGATGAGGAAGATGATGTAGAAGATGAGCATGAAGAGGAGTGGAGAGCGTCAGATGATGACGACGCTGAATGATCAGGGAGTTTTTTGTACCCTGCTTCTATTACTGCTTTTGTCTCTATATAATGCACTGGGGACAGTGCATGGATTAATTGTGGGGTGTGTATGTTGTATTTTGTATTTTGTTGTACTTACGAAGTGTGGAATTGTTTTACCGTATGTGGGTTTGTATTGTAGTTTTGTATTCATGATAGTAAATGATTTTCTTTCTTTTAAGTTTTTGTAGTTGTTTTATATATATATAAATATGTGAACTTTTCCCGACGATGGATTTCCTAGACAACTCTCTTGAGGGAAGTAAGTCTAAAGAAAATACCAAAAAGATTTTTTTTAGGTAGTGTAGTAATTCCCCCTTGGTTTTTCTTTTGACCACGGTTCTTTTCCAAGGGTGTAACTTGAACCGGGTAATTTAAATTAATTTTGTTTTTGTTTAGAGTAGTTAGGAAGAAACTGAATAAATTAGAGATATCCTATGACATGTTTGATGCCGGCATATTAGGTGATGACATACATTCTATTTTCCCTGATATTTGGTTTGACATGTGATGCCTGAGTAAAAAAATAAATAGCCTAATTTGTGACACCTTAGCTCAGTTGTTTGACTTGTATTCTACATAGTGTAGTATTGTTTAATTCTCTCAAATTTTGTGTGTCTGCTTAACTTGAGAGTTGAAGAAAACCATTGTGATTGAGTCATGTTCAATGTGTGAGTGAGGTTTAGTGATTTTCTATGCGATCCTGTGTAGTCTAGAACTTTCCCCGTATGTTAATCGAAGCGAAATTGTAGTTTATGCTAATCTAGGAGATGACGTAGGCATTTTATTGCTTGATCATGGATGTGCTTGTCATATAAGAATTACATTTTCCATTGCCAGCCCCTTTGAGCCTTTAGACCTTTTCTTTGGTACCCACATTACAAGCCGTACCCCTATTTTGTTCTTAAATTGAGATATTTGGCACCTTTTCCTCCTAAGTCACTTAGTCGCTAAAAGAAGTAAGGTGAGATATTGGGGATTAACTTTTGAGTGGAGCCATGGAAAGACTTTTAGTGCACTAAAAATTGTATTCAAGAGTCACTAGCCATTGAATCTTCATGTATGGAGTGTGTGTGAAAAAATGATAGTAAAAGTATGTACAAAAAGATACACACCTCCAATTTTTATTAATTTGTGCTAGTGAAAATATAGAAGTGCTTAATTGAAAAATGGCTATGTTGAATATGAATTGTGGCAAGGGAATTGGTTGAGAAGAATATGTGTTAATTCGTGAAGGTAGTGGATTAAAGTGCTTAGGAGGGTTAGTCACTATTCCCAAATATGTCCTACCCGTCCCTTAGCCTACATTACAACCTTAAAAGTTCTAATTGATCCTAGATTTGGCTAACTGGAATTAGTGGAGATCTACACTACGGGCAAGCTTATGGTACGACCACGGGATGCATATGAATTCTTTGTGAGAGTGGGTGAATTTGTTCAATTGTGTGATGTACCTAAATTATGTTCAAAAGTATATTTGAATGTGTGGACTAGTTCTATTCACTCTTTTGTTGTTGGTGAAGGCACATGATCTCATGAACGATTGGTAATGTTGTAACCTTTCTTGTTGGGTAGGTGCGTGAATTGAGAGGGCTTAGTGGTTGCAAGTCGACTCTTGAGGTTGGGTGGTTGCAATTAGGTTGTTGGTATGATTGATTAAATTGTTATACTTGGGCATGTTTAAAGAAGGGAAAGAATGTGAAATTTTGTATGTTCATACTTGATTGCCGGTATCGATCATAGTTAAGGGGTAATGTGTGTGATTGAAAAGTAAAATACTCCTTGTTAATGAAATGTGTACGTGTTGAAGGATATTGCTCGAGGACGAGCAAGAGTCTAAGTGTGGGGTGTTGATGCGTGGCTAGAATTCATAGTTTTAAGCATTATATACCTTACATTTTATGTGATTTTGTGATAAAAATACACGTTATATGTGCATAATAGAGTTTGTTTCATGTGTAGGTGAATTGGAGATGGAATCCGAGCTAAATGGGTGCATAAACGTCAAAAATACGCTCAAGAATCGAAAAGGAGTGACCCTGGCCATACCCGGGCGTTTGGCCGCTAAAGCCAGGCATGCCCAGGCGTTAAGGGGGAGTTTGGCCCTTAAGTCCAAGGTGACCCTAGCGTTAGCCAGGCGTTTGACCCCTAACGCCAGGTCTGCCCAGGCGTTAAGGGGGCATTTGGGGCTTAACGCCTAGGTGCCTGATCCAGTCAACTCCGAGTTTTAAAGGTTTTTAAGTGTTTCCCGGTTGGAATAGAAGTCTCCTACACGTTTAGGGTTTATCCCAAACATATGAATAGACCCAATAACACAACTTTGGGAGGAGGATGCCATTTTTGGAGAGAATATACACACAAGATCATTGAAGAAGCAAAGGATTATCAGTTTTCTTCATCTTAATCTAGTATTTTCCATTGATGCAAAAACTTATGCAATTGTTTAATTCTAGTATGAGTGGCTAACACCCATTGTTCTGGGGTTGTGGTTTAGCCATGATATTGTTATGCGATATTAACTTAACCTTGATTATAATTCGCTCAATATATGGTTGTTTCTTCAATTCTGCGTTTAATTGCTTAATTGTTTGGCCAACAATTTGGTTCTATATACTATCTAGTTTATGCTTGGGAAAGCCGTATATAGATTAGAGAAGAATTGAAGAGAGCGCAATCTTAACCCTTCAGGGGAGCGGATTTGTGGTTATGATAGGAATATACCTAGTCACCGTGCTTAATTAAACATCATAATCTTAGTGTGTTCTAATAGATTAATTTCATAGGAATATAGGCGTTAATCTATTGAGAATAGGCGAGTAGTACTTCGAGAGAAGGCTACGAGAGCAATTATCGAATAATTAGCAACCATGAGTGAATTAGATGAAATGGAGAGTTAATTAGAATGCAAGATGAATGGTGAATTGATCACAACCCTGGAATATTTGTCTCTATTTAATACACAACAATATTCTCGTTACTTGATAATTAGTTCATATAATCATAGAATAAATTAGTTATATACTTGGATTTTGTTTTGGCTTGATTAAATAGCAATTAGAGTGATTCAATAAGTAGTTTACGCAAGTCCCTGTGGGTTCGACATTCGATTTAACATTATATTACTTGCTACGACCACGTAGACTTGCGTGTGCGGTTTGGGACCAACAGTGAGCACTGCCCGGAGCCCTTGAGGTCCTTAGGGAACTCTGACACACCCGGATTATGAGAAGGTCGTGAAATAATACCTGGCATTGAGGACCTGGAGACTTGAGCCTATTATGTAGGTTCCCTATAGTTAACTTCTTATTTTTCTTCTATTTAAGTTGTGTAATTCATATTCAATGGTCTGTAATAATTAATTGTAAACAACTCTGGGGTCGGATAGTGAAAATGGATTGGGTATATGCATGTTGTAGTATAATTAAGGTTAGAGACCATGTTTCTAGGTTTATTTTCCCTATGCGCAATAGCAGCCATGTTTAGGTACAACATGCCATGCATTAGATATCATGCTACTTAGGATTTATGTGTATTCAGCATCTCATCTACGCTTAGAAATCCTGCCTATAGGATAAATAACAAAATATGTTGCTATTGCGTGATTCTGCCCTTGTTCTGAAACTTCACTAGAAATATTGTCTTAGGATAAATTAACTGCAATTATGCCTCATCATGCTATACACGTAGAGATCCTGTTTTAGGTAAACAACCATTAAAAATCTGTCACCTATGCTATTCTTGAAACTATGCATAATGTTATGATTCTATGTGCATTTAGAAATCCTGTTTAAGTTATTATGCATCATGCTTCATTAGATATCATGCTATAGGATCGTATCTACTTAACTGCACTTAGCCTAAATACAGAACTGTCCCCTGTTCTAAGCAACTTGTAATACGTCCTTGCACATCTTCAACACCTAGAATTGCATGTTATTAGCTATAAACAATCCAGATTCTGAATAACTGTTGCATGTTATCCTACACCTAGGCAAGCCTTAGGTAATTATCTTAAAAAAAATAAAAAATCAGAACCGTGTTTGTGATCATGTTTAACTGTCAGCATGTTTAAAACCAGTAGGCAAGCCTGATTAAGACTTCCTCTCTGAGTTATGCAATAAATCTGTCTTTGTGTTACCACCTAGATACCATGCTTTAGGATTCTGAATTAATATGGACCTTAGTTGTGTATGAGACATGCTGTTTAAGTGTATTGTGTGTGGAGGAATACTTGAGCCTTTATCTGCTTTCTATGCTTTCCTTTATCTGCAGTCCTACTTGTTTTGTTATTTGTCGCCCTAAATTTTACCTTTAAAACGTGAGGGTCTGCCTAGCACCTCCCTTTAGGATAGGAGTCCTAATTTCCTCCGGACTGATAGGAAGGGACGGGTAACAGCATGCAATAGAGGTCGAGACCAACACTCGTTTTTAATAACCTTACATGGTGGGAAGGGTAGAATATGTATATGATGACCGGTGCGCTAATTCCACGTGTAGCCCCTCTTCGAGGAGTGATTACCGGGTATTGCATTAATGTGATCCATATTATTATAAACCTAGGACACCTTTTATATGCTTAGCTGGTAATCCTATTCGAAAGCTAATCTTCTTTACTTTTTTTTAACATCTGCATGCTTAAGACTTAAATCCCCTCTTATTTGAGCCTTTACTTGTTATTTGCTAATTGTACAAATTCACGAAACCATTTGGCCGGGAACCGCATTTGTGGATCCTGAGGGGTGCCTAACACCTTCCCCTTAGGATAATTTCAAGCCCTTATCCAATCTCTTGTTAGTAACGTAGTTGTAATTGAACCCCTTAGGTGCCCTAACGCACCGTTAAAATTTTTAGGTAGCGACTCTTGAAAATATGCAAACTCCTTTCCCAAAAGGAACGAGTTATCCCAACCAATGTCATAAACCCAATCTCCGCGAGGAAAAAAGGGGCTCGACAATGTGTTAAAATTGTTGGCTGTTCTCTTGAGTTTATCATAGTATATAATGAATGAGCTGGATTAACAGCGTTACGGTGTTTACTTATATTCTGGTTGGTTTTATTGTGAAATGATATTGGTTAAAGCTTACGAGCTATATGATTTTCTGTTTGAAATTATGGAAATAACAGTATTGTGAAAGGCTTGGCCTGAATTGTGAAATTCTTTATGAATAAATTGATATGATATATCTGGTGGGAGCGGGTTGCACGCTGCAACAAGGAGTGATAAGGGTGGACAAGTGGGATCGGTTTGCACGCCACAATAGGAGAAATAAGGGTGATATATTTAGGGAGGAGTAATAAGGGAGGACAGGTGGGAGCGGGTTGCACGCCGAAACAAGGAGCGATAAGGGAGGACATTTATATTTTTACTGATTTTCAAAGAAAATAAAAATTTGAAAAGCTAAATGTCTATTTTTACTGTTTTTTTTTGAAAAACAAAGATTTGAAACTTTCTATTTTATATTATTATTTTCATATTTTGGCACTACTTTTATTTAAAGATAAAGTTCGAAAACTTGGAAATTGTTGAGGATTGGTTATAGCTGAGGCCTGAAAGAGGTGGTTGTGTTACTTTATTATTGTTGCAGTATTTGAATTGATGTGTTTAGATTTCCTTCCTGTTTTATAATTATTGTCTCAGATATATTTTCTTGTTCGTGTAGAATTATTTTATTGTGTTATCGTATATATATTAATATCACAGGTATATTGTTAAAGCCCCGCCTTAGCCTCGTCACTACTTCGCCGAGGTTAGGCTCGGCACTTACTCAGTACATGGGGTCGGTTGTACGGATACTACACTCTGTGCTCTTTTGCACAGGTCCATGTACTAGTCAGCAGTAGAGGATTCCAGGACGACCACCCGATTCATTTGGAGACACGAGGTACATATGCCGGCGTTCGTAGATTCCGAGAGTCTTCTCCCATTTCTACATACACTGTTTTATATTATTCAGAACAGTTGCACTATTTCTTTCAGCGATTATTTGTAGTATTCTTTAGTAGTTCGTGGATTGTGACACTAGACCCTAGGGTAGTCTTAGAGTTGTTTACATGATTAGTTCGTGATCCGTTTTATTTAAATGGTTATTATTATTATTTTATTTTATTTTTGTTGGGAATTATTCTAATTAAGTTCCTTTGGAAGTTATTTATTTGTGCTTAAGTAATTAATTAAGGAAATAAATTATTCGAGTTCTAACATTGTCTTGCCTAGCAAGTGTGATGTTAGGCGCCATCATGACCACTGAGGTTGGGAATTTGCGTCGTGACAAGTTGGTATCAGAGCACTAGGTTTCTTAGGTCTCACAATTCACGAACAAACTTGGTAGAGTTTGAAGGATCGGTACGGAGACGTCTGTACTTATCTCTCAGAGGCTACGAAATTAGGAAAAACTTCACTTCTATTCTACACTATCGTGCGAATTTATTCTATCATTGATGATTGAACTTGTCTATTCTTGTCCTCTCACAAATCTCGACAACACGCAAAATGTCTACAGCCGTACAAGAGATGAAGCCCCAATGACAGCCACGATTAGGGGAAGAGACAGAAGTAGAGCTCAGTCTAAAGCTCGAACTTTAGCACCTATTGTACAGTCTCAAATGGAACTAGACGCGGAGGTTCTAACTCAGTCGGTACATGTGGGACTAATACATATTCCAAAAGGATTCATAGCTACTCCAGTATTGCAAAACAAGGGAATAGTTGAAAGCAACAGGGTTGATTTATATGAGTTGTGAAGTTTAACATTGTGGATTATCAAGCATTGTGACCTATGACTTCGTGCCAAGTGGGGAAGTCCACTATCAAGGAATAGATTGTGGGGTCATGTGTTATATCGATTTTGGATTGGAATGTATAATGCCTGAGATTTTGCAAGAGATAAAGCTGGGACTTGCGATATGTCTGCCTCCTTAATAACCATATACCTTAGTACCAAAGGAGTTATATAAACAAATTTATATCTACAGAAGGTTTACTCAGCGTGGAAGTTACGGTTGCGGATTTTGGGGTGCTCCAGAGGGAGTACAGTGGTTGACAAGATTCTAGACTATATGGTTCGTGCCAAAAATATTATCTATAAAAAGCTTTACTTGTGGGATCGTTGTGAATCAATAGGAATAAGAGTTACCCCAAGGAATAAGGAAGAGTACATGAATAAGTGGGGTAGCTCAGCGGTGTTGAGTCAACAGTGTAAAGGAGAAATTGGTCGCCAGTGATTGAGGCAAACCTATGAAGAGGACGACCAACCAGCGCCACATCAACTATTTGACTTAGTTCTCATAAATGCTTTTGAAAGAATTTGTTTCGCGGACCCTCCATAATGCGTGGTGCATAAGGTTTGAGCGGTTGCGTCAGGTCATATGATGGTGTTAGAACATGCTACCAGGTTCGATAAGTCAGCCCGTCACACTCCTACTTTGGCTTATCAATCCAGAAAGCAAGTCCACAGACTCATTAAAGGACTCAAATATGATTTTAAAATTTTGGACGACTCAGGGCAGCTTGATACTTCATTTCGGCTAGTGATAGAAATTGTCCTAGACTTGGGAGAGTCATACTTCATCAGAACACTCAAGCTACGTGCCCCATTGAAGTTACAACTCAACTTACATGTCAAAGGTGGAGGTCAGACTCCTAGAGGTGGAGACCCAGCCTGTTGGTATATTTTCTATGGTAGGGCTGAGGTCGTTACATTAAATGGTGTCATTACAAGAACAATCTCTAATCATTATAAAGTGATGATTTCCTGAACTTAATTCGGTTATGCGAATCTAATAAAATTCTTCTAATATGCTCCACTCTCGGGTGAGCTTCGTAGCTCAAAAATCTACTTATGGGAATACTTGTATTGAGAAATTCTATGGAGATAGCTATGTCTACCATTACGTATTGTAATTTAATTTAACGGATAATATTCAAAAGAAGAAAATGGAAGGTTTTGAGTGGCGATATGAATATTACTTGTGATTCAGGATAGAGGACGAGATCCTCGCGTTTTGATATGATTTGGTATGTTTAAACCGGGCTACGAGCCGCAGTTGAAATTCTTGTGTTTAAATACTCCCGTGTGAATCAAAATTTTACTATAGTACTGGTAGGGAGTCATACATGTTAGGCTTATTCAACAATTTACGTATAACATAACAAAAAAAAAATAATAAAAGTAATACTAATAATAAGTAAATAAATAAATAAGGAAATTAATTGATTAACTGTGCATAATTTGCCAAATTCGTGTTATAATTATTGAGCCTTGACCTCCGGGTGGCGTTAAATAAGACACATTGATTCGGGTATATAATTATGAGGCCTTCGTGAATCGCATTTCGTTATCAGTGCTGTGAAGGTTTGAAAGGATATTTTTCTTTGTTGACGTGAAGCAATTTGATGATTCTGTAAGCGACTGTGAACAACATAAGAAACATATTGAGCAGAAAGGATGTTCCATTCGAATGGTCAGGCGAGTGTGGGTTGAACCTTCAGAAACTTAAGATTGGCCTTGATTGCAGCACTGGTGTTAGTGTTATCATCAGATTCGGGTTCTTTCACGGTGTATTGTGATGCTTCTCGAGTTGGACTTGGAGCAGTATTGATGCAAGATGAAAGGATGATTGTGTATGCGTCTTGTGAGTTGAAAGTCCATGAGAAGAATTACCCTGTTCATGACTTAGAGATGACAGCCATTGCTTATACCTTGGAAGGTTGGAGGCACCACCTTTATGGTGTGCAGTGTGAAGTTTTTACAGACCATCACAGTCTCCAGTACTTATTCAAGCAGCTAAAATGTACCTAGATTTGAGGCAGTATCCTTGGTGGAGGAGGATGAAAAAAGACATTGTGGCTTATGTGGCTCGTTGTTTAAATTGTAAACATATAGAATATGAGCATCAGGGACCCGATGGTTTGCTATAGCAGATAGAGATTCTTGAGGGGAAGAGGAAACGTATCACTAGGGACTTCGTTGTTGGACTCCCACGGACTCAGAGGAAATTTGATGCAGTTTGGGTTATTGTGGACAGGTTGACTAAATCGGCACATTTCATTCCTGTATCAAGTACTTATACTTCAGAGCGGTTGGCTGAGTTATATATTCGGGAGATAGTTCACCTTCATGGTGTGCCCGTGTCTATCATTTATGATCGGGGTACGCAGTTTACTTCGCACTTTTGGAGAGCAGTTCAGCGTGAGTTGGGTACCCAGTAGAGTTGATTATAACATTTCACCCTCAGACTGACGGGCAGTTCGAGCGTACTATTCAGATATTGGAGGATATGCTCCGCGCTTGTGTTATTGACTTTGGAGGCTCATGGGATCAGTTCTTGCCGTTAGTGGAGTTTGCTTATAATAACAGCTATCAGTCTAGCATTCAAATGGCTCCTTATGAGGCGTTATATGGTAGACGGTGCAGATCGCAATTTGGATGGTTCGAGCCAGGAGAGGCTCGGTTGTTGGGGACAGACTTAGTTCAGGAGGCCTTAGATAAGGTCAAGATTATTCAGGAGAGACTTCGTGCAGCTCAGTCTAGGCAAAGAGTTATACCGATTGTAAGGTTCGTGATGTAGCATTCATGGTTGGATAGAGAATATTTCTTCGGGTATCTCCCATGAAGGGTGTTATAAGATTTGGGAAGAAGGGCAAATTGAGCCCTAGGTATATTGGGTTGTTTGAGATTCTTGATAGAGTGGGGGAGGTAACTTATACACCTGGAGGAATCCTCAGTTCATCCGGTATTCCACGTGTCTATGCTCCGGAAATATCATGGTGACCCGTCCCACGTGTTAGATTTCAACTCTGTCCAGTTAGACAAAGACTTGACTTATGAGGAGGAGCCGGTATCTATTTCGGACCGGCAGGTTCGCCATTTGAGATCTAAGAGTTTTCCTTCAGTTCGAGTGCAATAGAGAGGCCAGCCCATTGAAGCAGCTACTTGGGAGTCTGAGTCAGACATGCAGAGTAGATACCCACACTTGTTCGCCACTTCAGGTAATTTTCTATGTCTGTTCGAGGACGAGCGTGTGTTTTAGAGGTGTAGATTGTGATGACCTAAGAGGTCATTTAATAAAATTAGACTACGTTCCACGCTTAATAACCATAAAAAGACTAAAATTAAATACCTCGATTTGCGTGAGCAGTACGGGCGTGAAACCGAAAAGCTTTTATGTGAAAAATATGAGAAATAGTGATTTTTAGAATTTAAATTTGATAAAAGTTGACTTTGGTCAACATTTTGAGTAAACGGACCCGAATTCGTGTTCCGACGATCCCGGGAGGTCCACAGTAAATTATGGGACTCAGGCGTATGCCTGGAAATGAATTCCGAGGTCCCAAGCCTTAGAAATCAATTTTTGAAAGAAATTATTTTGCTGAAGTGTTCATGAATTAAAGAAAAGAAATAATGCTAAAAATCATTGGTATCGGGTTCGTATTTTGGTTCCGGAGCCCGAAAGCTTTGTTATGATATTTAAAGGTTAACTGTGAAATTTGGTGAAAAACGGAGTTCGTTTGACGTGATTCGGACATCAGGTTGAGAAATTATGAACTTTAAGAGTTTTTGTTGAAAATGATGAGTTTTGAGGTTTAATTCATAGATTTACATGTTATTTCATGATTTTATCGCACAAGCGAGTCTGTATGATGTTTTAGACTTGCGTGCATGATTTGTTTGGAGCCTCGAGGGCTCGGGTGAGTTTCGGATAGGCCGCGGGGTGTTTTACACTTGAAAATAACTGCTGGTTTTTCTGTATCTAGTGTCCAGGTTTTTGTACTATGCGATCGCATAGGTATAACCGCGATCGCATAGTGTAGTCCTCAGGGGTCCCAAGTTTTGTACTGTGCGAACGCATTGCTAGGAGTGCGATCGCACTGCTTCACCAAGGCCCTATTGTGCGAACACACCAATAACCCTGCGATCGCGGAGCACAGTCTGGGCCAAGTTGTGC
>ML332072.1:1169-26155 GCA_005239505.1 Nicotiana paniculata
CCAATTCACTCAATTTTGGATGTAGATGAATTTCCCATGAAAAGAGTTTGTTCGGGTCCTGCAGGAGCATAAGAAGAGAATAAATCCTTGTTTGCACAAATATGGCGGGGGGCACCAGAATCAATCCACCAGTCTCTTGGATTTCCTACCAAGTTGTATTCAGACAACATGGCACACAAGTCCTCCACTTCAACCACATTTGCTTGATTCTTCTTCTTTTGTAACTCTTTCTTTGGAGCGCGAAAATCTATGGCCTTATGTCCGGGCTTCCCACAGTTGTGACGACTACCTTTGAACTTTTTCTTGTTCGGGTAATTCTTTGGTCCAGATGCCTGCTTTCTCTTCTTTTTATTTCCCGGTGCTTCCTCAACATGTTAGCTCCCATTATTGCCGAGTAGCCATGTGACTTCTTTTCAGCATTTTTGGTGTCTTCTTCTATCCTTAGACGAACAATTAGATCCTCAAGTGACATCTCTTTGTGCTTGTGCTTCAAGTAGTTCTTAAAGTCCTTCCATAAATGAGGTAACTTTTCAATGAAGGCAGCAACTTGAAACGCCTCATTTATGACCATACCTTCAGCAACAAATTTATAATTAATAACACTATCAATATTATTAATAAAATTATTGACTCGGGTCATACCTTCAGCAAGGAGGTCATGCACGATGACTTGTAATTCTTGGACTTGAGTGATGACCGACCTGGTGTCAATCATTTTAAACTCCAAAAATTTTGCAGCAACGAACTTCTTAAGTCCAGCATCCTCGGTCTTGTACTTTTTCTCAAGAGCGTTCCATAACTCTTTTGAAGTTTCCATGACACTATAGACATTATACAAGCCATCCTCCAAGCAACTTAAAATGTAATTTCTGCATAAGAAATCAGAGTGTTTCCATGCTTCAATTACCACAAATCGTTCAGCCTCAGGAGTATCTTCTCCAATGACTGGAACATCCTCCTTGATGTATCGTTGCAGGCTTAGCGTAGTTAGATAGAAAAACATCTTCATCTGCCAACGCTTGAAGTCTGTACAGGAAAATTTCCCGGGTTTTTCTGCTGTTGCCATTGTATGTGCTGGTCTTGACGAAGCAGCAGCACTCGATGAAGCACCCGTTCCAGCAGTACTTCCATTAGTTTGGTTTTCATTCGTCATGTTTCTGTTAAGTTGGAAACAAACAGAACTTTGTTAAATCAGTGAAGTTTTGATATCTTCAAACTGAATACCAAACCAAACATACAACACGTAACAATGGTGAAGTTTTTATATACTTCAAACCCGTACGTTTATTAGTCCGGTAAAGTTTTGATATACTTTAAACCGGACAGAACAATTATTGGAGTAGAAAGCACAAGGCTTTAGTCTCCAAACCAGATATATATAAAACAGTTCAATATAAATTTCACCACAGAAACGTTAATAATAAAATTCCTTAAGCTTGTTATCGCCTCTGTGTTAAAACTCAGAAAATCAGAAGAACTGTTAGAAGAAACAGAAAATATATATATATAAACGATAAGAAATATTCCGATTCCACAATTTCCTTGTGTGTCCTTAAGGAATTTTAACCCCCTCACAAGTTTCCAAGGTAATGGATTAAATCCTCCCAGGATGAAACGGAATAACCTTCCTGCAACAGTGGCAATACCAACTGCAGGATACCAACAAACTCAAAGAACGGAGCAAGATCACACTTACGAATTTGAGAGAGAGAGAGACTGCAGTATTCAGAATGGAATTTATGTTTTTCAGTGTCTGGAAAAATAAGCCATGCCTCAGAATTTATAGGCAACTATTGGAAGAAGTGTGATGTCTGTTCAGGAAAAAAAGTGTCTGTTCAGGAAGGAAAACAAGCAAAGGCAGCGTTTTTGGATTTCAGTTAATTCCGTTAATGAACTAACTGACATTTAATTTAATTATTAAATAATTAATTAAATAAACTTTGTCCAAAAATAATCTTATCGATCGATCATTTGACAAATCCAAATCCAAATCCAAAGCCGAGCCGAGCGAGCGACGACGACGGCGCGAGGATACATCCTATTCAACTCCTTTTAAGAGCTCTAAAAGTGATCCTATATTTATACACACAAGTGTAGTTGTCTTTCACCAATGTGGTACAAAGTTCATGACAAAAGCTCACTTGATTCAAATTTTCATTTTCCTCAATTTTATTCCCACCATTTTTCAATTCACACTCTTTGACTTTTAAGCCCAATGCTTAAAGTCCAACAAATGTATCTTTGTTCCCAGACATAGTTCTAGCCAGAGTGTTATATGTCCTCTCTTTTAAATTCAACTTGATATCTGTACACAAGTTTTGTACTCAATTTGGATGTGATCTGATTTTTTCTGCTTTTTTGTGCACCTTGCAGGGCCCTTCTCTGAAGAGGCATGTGGGTCTTGGTAATGTCACAAATGATCCCTATCTTCTTCAGTTCATTCATCCAGCTTCTGGACAACCATCTGCTGCTTCACTGCCTATGAATAAAGTTTCTTCTCATCATCCAATTCATTTTATGTCTAGTTCTATATCTAGTTATGTAGATTAAATTCACAATGTATGACATATATGTATTCGTAAAAATAAGCTTCACACGCGTAATAGTTATGATGACTCAGCAATCCATTAGAGCAATGAAAACTTGACAACTGGACGAGAATTTATGAAGAGGTACGAGATAAAGAGGAACATAACAACATACCCACGAGGTAATCAGATACAGGAATCTCAACCTGATTGAGGAGATGAAGAGACACGATCAGAATGAATCAAGGAAGAATAAAGGGCAGATTCGGAGATCTTCAATTAATGAGCCAAACGTTACATAATCATTGTAACGTTACATTAATTCCATTATTAGTCATTAATGCTCAACCACTGAAAAGAGTAGACGTTATATTAAGAAATTCCCTATAAAAGGGAGTAAAATATAAGTTGTATAGACACGTTCAAACCACTATTGAAATACACTTACTTTTTATGCATCTTACTATTTTTCATTTACAAATTTACTTACAATTATTAGCATATTCTTTGGTTATCAGAAATTCGTGTTCTTCTTAAAATAGCTTTGGCAGAGAATCTAATTTTTTTGTTAAACAAATTGGTTTCGTTACCGAGAATATGATAATCTCTGCCTTTTCTCAAATAACATTCTCTGAATTATGTCGAATGCCAACGACAACAACTAACAGAGGATTGGAACTCCAGTTCCATCACCTTCAGGATCTCCACGAGGCTCAAGGGAACATTCCCCAGAGAGATCTACGACTCAAATCAATAATCACAATGAACACAAACAAACAGGAGAACAAGATCATGTAAAATAAATGGTTGGTGAATATGTGACTCAAGCCTTACAAGCTTTCATGAGGGGACTACCAGCTGCATCACCTACACCTCCTCCTAACAACACCAAAACTGTGGAAAATCCACAGTCCGGTTTAGCAAATCCAGGAAGTAAGGGCACTCCAAATGAGTCTCTCGAAACAAGACAAGGTATGCCTAATACATCAGAATTACAATCCTTATTACTAACGTTGCAGAAACAGGTGAAGGAATAAAACGATCGAATCGAGCAAATTCCTGGAGTACCTGTTTAACCAAAGAATTAGATTCTTTGCCAAAGCTATTTTAAGAAGAACACAGGTTTCTGATAACCAAAGAATATGTTAATAATTGTAAGTAAATTCGTAAATAGAAAGCATTAAGATGTGTAAAAAGTAAGTATATTGTAATAGTAGTTCGAACGTGTCTATACAAGTTATATTTTACTCCCTTTTATAGGGAATTTCTTAATATAACGTCTACTCTTTTCATTAATTGAGCATTAATGACTAATAATGACATTAATGTAACGTTACAATGATTAACCGTAACTGTTGCGTGAAGATTATGTAACGTTTGGCTCATTAATTGAAGATCCCCGAATCAACCCTTTATTCTGCCTTGATTCATTCTGACCGTGTCTCTTCATCTTCTCAATCAGGTTGAGATTCTCGTGTCTGATTACCCCGTGGGTATGCTGTTCCGTTCCTCTTTATCCCGTGCCTCTTCATTGAGTCACGTCTAGATTTCATGATTTCATTGCTCCACATAGATTGTTGAGTCATCATAATTATTACACGTGTGAAGCTCATTTTTACCAATACAGATAGTCCCCCCACTTACCATTTATTTATCAATTAATATTTGGTAAGTGGATACTCATTTATGGCGGGAATATTTTACCGCCGCTTCACTCGTGCCATTGCATCTGTATCTGAATGTATGCGTCGTTTGTCACTTCCATTTAATGCCCATTCCACGTGGTATTCCCGGATTTGTTCTGCAACTATTCATCTCCTTTTAGGGATTTTTGCGGCTGCATCAGTCACGAAGTGACAACTTCAATTATGAATTTCACATCACTATTTTTTCCATTTTTTGACAGTTTTCTTCGAGTATAAATACCCCTTTTCCTTTCTTTACTTTAACAAAAAACTTCTAACTTTCTTTTTTTATTTGTAAATTCTTCTTCTTCGTAAATATGTCTTCTTCAAACCAGCAATCTAAAAAGGTCATCATCGTAGATGAAATGACTCCCTCTTCTGCTCCAACACGGAGTAGGAGAGGTGGTAGGCTTAGGAATTTAGGTTCTACTCCTTCCAGGTGTTCTTCTTCTTCTCTTATTACTCCCTCGTCTTCTTCTAGGTATTCTGTTTCCTTACCTTCTTCGAGGTCTAGGGCTTCAAGATCTTCGTCAAAGATTAGAGAACACAATGAACCACTTAGGGAGTCGAGGGTCGATGAAATTGTCCCTGCGGAGTTTTCTTTCGCCAAGGATAGTCAGGCCATGAGTGAACAACTTTCTTCAATGTCTTCGCATGACAGTGTCGACCTTTATCCTACCTAAATAACAGAGGGCTTGGTGTCTCCTGTACGCAGGGATTGTTTTTGGAAGCCTGATTTTCCTGTTATTGTTCCCAACGATAACTAAAGAATTACCTCTTACAAGGCCGGGTATTCTTATGTCTATACTTATCCTTTCACATTAGGATTCAAGCCTCCTATCGACCCTGTTATCATCGAGTTTTGTCGATTCTTCAAAATTTGTCTGGGACTAGTCGGTCCTCTTGTTTGGCGAGTTGTCGCGTGCCTTAGGTATTTGGCCAATTTAGCTTCCGTACCCTTCACTTTTCATCATCTTATTGACCTCTATTCTCCGATGTTGTTCCGCAAAAGAGTGTTTACTCTCGCGGCTAGGAGTAAAAGGGTGTTAGTTACTCCAGATGATGACAAAGGCCGAGGGTGGTATGTCTGGTATGTTGTTGTCTCTACTGCAAGTTTAGTAGGTGCAAAAAATCTCCCCTTCCCTGAGAAGTGGAACTTTGCTCGTGAGTACAGTTTTGCTTACTTTCCTTTCCTTTGCTTTTGATAATTTATCAGTACTGTGACTGCTTCTTTTCTTTGCAGCAATCATGGGAACCGTTGAGAATGTCTTCGATTTTCGTGATTGGGTAGAAAAACTCTTGTTGATTGCTCCTTTAGAAGAATGTTCGTGGAAATACCGCTCTGGGAGGTTTGGCTGGAAGGTTAAGACCCACGGTAAGCGAAGTTTTTTGGTTTTAACTTTTTTCTTCTTTTAAGTTTTATCTGATCCCTTTCATTTAGTAGGGTTTGCTGCTCGTGGAATTTCTGTTGCGGCTGTGTCCGCTTCAAGGTTGTCCCTGGTAAAGGCCCAGGAGATCATTGTTGGTTCCTCCTCGTCGAAAAGAAAAGCAAGTGGGTCTAGGACCTTAGAGGAGGAAGAGAAAGAGGAAGGTTCACTGGTCCACAAGTCACGTAGGAGAAGGGTGGTATCTAACGACGAGTCTGCACCCGGTATTGATCCTCCCCTACCTGAATCCGAACTTTCTGCCCCCGGGATGCAACTCCCTCTCCTGTTCGTGAATCCATTGATCTCCTGTTCCATCAAGGTTTTGATACCATTTCTGATGAAGTTCCTCTTGCTGTTTTCTCTCCTTCTGCTCCTAAAGAACTTCCCTCAACTGCTCCTGCTGTTGTTTCTGCTCCCATGGCTGTTCATGTTCCCGTTGCTATTTTTGCTCTCGTGGATGTTTCTGCTTCTCTGCCTACTCTGCCCGTGGCTCCTTTACCCGCCCCCGCTATAGAAGTAGGGTCTTCCAGCATGGGGGAGATGAGGCAAGTTATAATAGAAGTTCCAGCAATGGGCAGCCTCTTGAAAAGTCGGGCCAGACTGATGTATGGTTAAATCCATTGATAGGCCCAACCGAAAAGTCTAAGCTGGAAAGCCACAGCTCACTGAAGTGGATGAACGAGATTGTGCACTCGTCCTTAAAGGTAAAACTAGCTCTTCTTTCATACTTATATATATACTTACCGTATCTGATTTATCTTTTTATGTAGATCAATCTTGTGGGCACAGAGTTAATGAAGAGAGTAGTTCATATGGAGCAAGTAACAGAGGACTTCCAAATTGAGGCTGATAATTGGAGGGAGCAGTACGAGGGTCTACAACTTGACATGGAGGCAGTGGAGGAGGAAAAATGTACCTTGGAGCAGCAAGTTAGGGTTATGGCAGCAGAACTGGCTGTTGAGAAGGTGTCGTCGAACCAGGCAGGTAAGGACAAAAGTGTCCTAGAATCTTCATTTGCATAGCAGCTTTCCCGTGCCACGGAGGAGATTAGGAGCCTAAAGGCTTTACTGGACCAGAAGGAGGTGTACTCTGGTGAACTTGTACAATTGCTCACTGAAATCCAGGAAGATCTCTGTAACTCTTCAGAGAAGGTACGGTTTCTGGAAAGATCCCTCACTCCTTTGCAGTTCTCTCACGATGCTGTCGTGGCTAAAAGAGATGAGTTAAGAGCTGAAGCTAAACACTGGGAGAAGGATTATGAAGCTCTTGAACACAAAGCAGTCGTCGATGTTAGCTGGGCTTATTTGAATGCCCGTCTTGACACATTGACGGAAATGGGCCAAGAGGGTTTTGACTTGGAAGACGAAATTGCTAAAACAAGAGAGACGATTGAGAAGTCTCAGCAAAGTCAGAATGTCTATTCACCTGAGATTAAGGTCCCTGCTGCTCGTGTCTCCCCATCTTAAGCTGCTCCTCCTATCAGTGAAGACAACCCCCATCTGGAAAAGTTTAAAGATGTCACGCCCCAACCCCGGGGGACACGACCGGCGCTTAACCGAGTGAACCCAGTCAAGCACACATGTTTAGCCTTTCCTACCTGACTCGTTTACTCCCCGAGTTTATAGCATAACATTATTTACTGAGTTAGCATGAGATGAATCAAAAGAATACATTTATGATATTAAATCCATTTTTCCCTTCATACCGATATCAACATTTAGATCTTCCAAAACATACATACTAATCACAATCTTTAAGAGATGGGATTACATTTACGAGTTAGCCCATCAACTACCCAAAACATACATGACCCACATAAGTGTCTACGGAGCCTCTAAAAATAAGGAAGATGAACATAGTCCTGCCGGCGACAAGGCCCCGGCTATACCTCGAAATAGAACAACATATACAAAAGAGAGCAACATATATTTACACGCGGCACCGGGAGGAATTGGGGCTCACTAGAACTACTGTAAGGAGGAGGAGAGGGCACCATTATCGACGATCGGCGCTACCAGCTACAGAGCCACCTACATCCATAAGAAGATGTAGCTCCCCCGGCAAAATGGACGTTAGTACCATTGAATAGTACTAGTATGTATGATAAAATTCTACTCTAGATAGAATAAACATCAAACATGTAATGATACAATTAGAGACTTCATATAACAATTCACAGAAATAGGGGGAAAGCACAAATAAGAGTCACCATGTCTTCTTATCCTGTTTTGCCATATTTTGGTTAATAGTCTTTTTTAAAGCCAAGTGTCATTATTTTAATATACCACAGTGTCATTGTCACACGGAGTCTGGTCTCTGCCCGACCGTCTAAGCCATCCTAAGTGAGACATCACAACATAATAGTTTTATAATTACCACCGTGTCTTTATCACATGGAGTCCGATCTCTGCCGGACCAACTAAGCTATCTCACTTGAAACAGTAAGACATTATCAACATCATGCTTTCATAATTACCACCGTGTCGTTATCACTCGGAGTTCGATTTCTGCCCGACCGGCTAAGCTATCTCACTTGAAACAGTGAGACATTATCAATATCATACTTTCGTAATTACCATCATGTGTACATCATGGAGTTCGATCTCTGCCCGATCGGCTAAGCCATCACTCTAGGACATAACTATCTCATTTTAATCTTTTAGTTCACATCTCATATCATTTTACCCCTTTTAGTTCACATCTCTTCTCATCATCTAGTTTATAGTTCTTGGCAATTGGGCATATTTAACCTTTTAGATTACATCCCTCTCTCCAACCATATCATGTACCCATCTTTCATATGAACTAAAACCATCACACATGAGGATTCGTACGCATAGAAAAGGAGGATCATGATGATTACAATTCATACTTTCAAATAGCATAGTGACATGGTAGTAACTTAGAACAACACGGAAGCAAGAGTTTCTCAACTTAACACATAGAATCCATTTACGCTTTAGAAAATCAAATAAGGGAATTCATACCGTATATTTGAGCACCAACGAGTCTATTCTAGGAAGATTAGAGTTAGCCATACATACCTCGATTGGGATTTTCCTTAATGCCTACCACAATTCACCGGACTCTTTAGCACCTTCAATCTAATTCACAATGTAGCACAATCGTACCCAAAATTAGGAATAATGATCATGTCTTGAGCTCACTTGAGCATTGTATCAAACATTAGGTGTTCATTAAGATTGCATGGTCCCCTTTTTATTGAAAGATTACTTTAACCCATTTCCCCCTATAAGTTTAAGATTTCTTGAATACATGCATGAAAGGCTTCTATCCCCATTCCCATGAACTAATCATATCCATGGCCCATTCTAGCTCAAATCTGGAAATCAAAGTTGGTGTGTTAGAAATTTACCTCTTAATTGCAGGAATTGGTACTCTAGTTGATTAATCCCAAGCCTTGAGTGGTGATTAAAGATTAATTTGATGAAGATGGGGCCTTCTCCATGGAACTCCTCCTCAATTAACTCTAATAAGTCAGAAAAATGGCTAAAAAGATGGGGGATGGGTGTTATATAGGTATGGGGGTCGGGTTTAAAATTTAGGAAAATGGATGCCCCGACGTAGGTTTGTGGTCTGAAATGCGATCGCATTTCGGTTATGCGATCCGCAAACCTGCCGCATAACTGGTCTCAACTGGGTGAAAAAGATAAGAAAATTGCCCAGGTATGCAACAACTATGCGGTCCGCATACCTGTTATGCGGTCGCATAGTGAACCGCATAACTCCCTCCACAAAACTTGAGTGCAAATACGCGATCAACTATGCTGCCCACATACTCGAAATACGATCGCATTCTAGGCCACATAATAGCCCTCAGAATGGACAACAAACTGTCCAACTATGCGGCCATTATGTGGTCCGCATACCTGATATACGATCGCATAGTGGACTGCAGGTCCTCATCCCTTCATGACTTTTCTCCCTCTAAGTCCGTGGGTACTTTTCACTCCTAAGAGGTCCGAACCTAAGAATTTCTACAGCTATTTCAACATAGGGATCTAACTGGGCATCGTTTTTGGTTAAGGATTCTACGGGTCTTTACATCCTCCCCCACTTAAGATCATTCATCCTCGAATGAGGATCGGGGAATTACTTGGGTTCGAAAATACTATATGCCAACCCCCAAATTTAACTAACTCCCAATTTTTTTTCTATAAATTTTGCTAGAGTTTCCTTTGTAATTAGGCCTATCCATCTGTCAGAGAGCCCCCGAAACATGTTTTAACGAACTTCACATAATCAGTCAACACAATAGCACATAAATATAACACAAATTAAGGAGTAATAAGAGGACGTATGATTAGGGAAGTCGGGTGGCTTTACACAATACGACAAGAAATTCAACTGCTTAGAGATGATGACTTCGTAAACTATCACCTGACTTATTCAAACAAATGAGGGTACTTCTTTTTCATTTCATTCTCCACTTCCCAAGTAGGTTCGTTGACTTGTTGATTCCGCAACTTTAACTGATGTGATTTCCTTATTTCTCAACTTATGAACCTGCCTATCAAGGATAGAAATTGGAACTTCCTCATATGACAACTCTTCATTAACTTCAATGGTCTCAACCGACACGATGGAAGACGGGTCTCCAACCATTTTCTTCAACATGGACACATGAAACACCGGGTGCACCAATGACATTTCAGGAGGCAACTCCAGTCTATACGCCACCTATCCTACCCTTTGAGTGATTCTATAGGGCCCGACATACCTTGGACTCAATTTCCCTTTCTTTCCAAACCGCATGATCCCCTTCATGGGAGATACCTTCAAGAACACCCAATCATTTTCTTGGAACTCCAAATCCCTACGACAAACGTCCGAATAGGATTTCTAATGGCTCTGAGCAGTTTTTAACCGCTCCTTTATGATTCTAACCTTCTCCATCGCTTGATGCACGAGATCCGGTCCCAACAGTTCGACCTCTCCCACCTCGAACCGCCCAATCGATGACCTACATCTCCTACCATACAAGGCCTCAAATGGTGCCATCTGAATACTGTCATGGAAGCTGTTGTTATAGGAAAATTCTATAAGTGTCAAATGATCATCCCAGCTACCTTTAAAATTAGGCACACAAGCACGCAACATGTCCTAAAACGTTTGGATAGTCTGCTCTACTTGTCCGTCAGTCTGCGGGTGGAAAATTGTGTAGAGATTTACCTGCGTCCCCAAACCCTACTGAAATTTCTTCCAAAAGTTAGCTGTGAATTGGGCCCCTCGATCTGAGATTAGAAACTGGAGTGCCATGGAGCCTAATTATTTCCTTGATATACAACTGAGCATATTGTTCTGCAGCGTCGGTGGACTTGACCGGCAAGAAATGTACTGACTTCGTAAGCCGATCCACTATTACCCAAATTGAGTCAAACTTGTGCGGAGTGCGGGGTAACCATTACCACAAAATCCATATTGATCATCTCCCACTTCCACATTAGTATTTCTATAAGTTGTGCCAACCTACCAGGCCTTTGATGTTCGGCCTTCACTTGCTGACAGTTCGGACAGTTGGCCGCAAAGTCCGCCACACCCGTCTTCATGCTATTCCACCAATAAACTTCCTTGAGGTCGTGGTACATTTTCGTAGAACCTGGGTGTACGAAATATCTAGAATTATGATCCTCTGCCATTATCCTTTCCCGAAGGTCATCCGCATCCGGGACACTTAATCTTCCTTGGCACCGCAAGACACCGTCATCCTCGCGAAGCGAAAAAGTTGTGGTCCTATGATTAAGAGTTTCCTCTTTTAGCCGCGCCAACAGTGGATCATTGTCTTGCTTTTCCTTGACTTCCGCCACAAGTGATGATTCTGCTTTGTTACGTACTATAACATCCTCGTCGTAGGCCGTATGACAAACTCCTAGACTGGCCAATTGGTGAACTTCTTGAGCCAAGGGCCTTTGACCTGCTTCTAAGTGAGCCAAGCTACCCATGGATTTCCGACTAAGAGCGTCCGCCACCACATTAGCTTTCCCTGGATGATATAAGATATTCATATCATAATCTTTGTGAAATTCCAGCCATCTCCTCTGCCTCAAGTTTAATTCCTTCTGTTTGAATAGATATTGGAGACTTTTGTGATCTGTGAACATGTCCACATTGACTCCATACAGATAATGCCGCTAGATTTTAAATGCAAAAACAACTGCTGCAAGCTCCAAATCATGCGTTGGATAATTCCTTTCGTGATTCTTAAGCTGCCTTGAAGCATATGCTATGACCTTACCACATTGCATTAATACACACCCAAGACCTCCTTGAAGCATCACAATACACCACAAACCCCTCGGTACCCTCTGGCAAGGTCAACACTGGTGCCGAAGTCTATCTTGATTTCAATTCCTGGAAACTTCTTTCACAAGCATCGAACCACTGGAACTTGACTGCTTTCTGCGTCAGCTTAGTCAATGAGAAGGCGAGAGTAGAGAATCCTTCCACAAACCTCCGGTAATACCCAGCTAAACCCAAGAAACTGCGAATCTCGGTCGGGTTTGTAGGTTTAGGCCAATCCTTTACTGTTGCGATCCTATGGGGATCAACCTGAATCCCTTCCCTGGAGACGAGGTGGCCCAAAAAGGTGACTGATTCAAGCCAAAATTTGCATTTCGAGAACTTTGCATACAACCGGTGCTGATGAAGAGTCTGTAAAACTGCCCTGAGCTGATTAGCATGATCTTCTAGGCTTCGCAAATATACAAGGATATCGTCGATGAAGACTATCAAAAAAGAGTCAAGAAATGGCTTGAAGACCTGATTCATAAGGTCCATGAAAGTTGTTGGGGCGTAGGTTAGCCCAAAAGACATTACCAAGAATTCAAAGTGCCCATATCGAGTCCTGAAAGCTGTTTTAGGAATATCCTGCTCCCTTATCTTTAGTTGGTGATACCCGGACCGCAAATCAATTTTTGAGAAGAACCTAGCACCTTGCAATTGATCGAACAAATCATCTATCTGAGGCAATGGGTATTTGTTTTTGATTGTGACCTTGTTGAGTTGCCGGTAGACAATACACAATTGCAGGGACCCATCTTTCTTTCTGACAAAAAGAACTGGTGCACCCCAAGGCGACACACTTGGACGAATGAAACCCTTTTTTAGAAGATCCTTCAGTTGCTCCTTTAACTCCTTAAATTCCACTGGTGCCATCCTGTAGGGTGGAATAGATATCGGTTGCGTACCCGGCAATACGCCAATCCCAAAATCAATCTCCATGTCTGGAGGGATCCCAGGGAGCTCATCCGGAAAGACATCAAGGAACTCATTCACAATTGGCACGGACTCGGGAGCAGGCACCTCAGAGGTGGTGTCTGCAACTCGGACCAAATGGTAGATACACCCCTTTCTCATCATCTTTGAGGTCTTAAGGTAGGAAATAAACCTAACTCTTGGCATAATATTATTCCCCTCCCACTCAATAGCTGGCTCATTAGGAAACTCAAGCCTCATAATTTTGGTTCGTCAATAGAGTTTGGCAAAGCATGAATAGAGCCAAACCATTCCCATTATTACATCAAAATCAATCATTCATAGCTCAATAAGATCAGCCGTGGTATCCCGACCACACACCGTGACAACACAATTCCTATAGACCCGCGCAGCCGTAATAGATTCACCAACCGGAGTCGATACTGAGAACGGATCACGAAGTTGTTCTGGTTCTATCCCAAAGTTTGAAGCAATATAAGGAGTGGCATATGATAAAGAAGACCTGGGAACAATAAGGCATACACGTCATGAGATTGAACAGTCAAAATACCTGTGACGACATCTAGAGAAGCCTCTGCACTCTGATGACCACTCAGGGCATAAAATTGACTGGGTCATCCCTGACCCTGTGCACCACCCCTAGATGCACCGCGCCCTGCTGATGCTGGAGGGCCTCGGGCTGGAGGGTGTGCTGAGGATGTAGCAGCTGAAGAACTGGATGGCTGGCGGTGCCCCTACCTGCCCCCTGACTGGATGAACGACAGTCTATCTGAATATGGCCCCTCATCCCGCATACATAACATACCGGCATATCCAAGTAACAGAGCCCCGAATGAAACCTCTCACACTTAGGGCATGGGGCCCTCCGCTGCTGCTTGAATCTCCCTCCTGATCGACCCGGCTAATGGAACCTCCTGTTACCTGAACTGGCCCCAAATCGGCCTCCCTGCTGATGATGATGCCCTAATGGTGGGGCACTAGCTGAGGACTGAACATAAGACTGGGGTGACTCTGATGACCCATCCCGAGGAACTGGTCTCCCACCTCCAAATGAACTCCCAAGGTTGCCCGCTGACCGGGCCCTACTACCACCTTCTCGATCCATCCTTAGCTTCAACTTTTGAGCCTCTATAGCCTAGGCGAATCCCACAATCTTCCCATAATTCATGTCAGAATGTAGAGCAGCTGTGGCAACTTCATTGACGACCAAGGGACCAAGGGACCAATGCTTTGTATGAACCGACGAACTCTAGCCTCTATAGTTGGCATCATATGAACAATATACTTGGACAGGCGCACAAACTCCATATGATACTCCCACACACTTCTACTAACTTGTTTGAGGACCTCAAACTCTGAAGCACGAGCTCCCCTAATCTCGGCGGGCAAGAAATGATCTATGAAGGCATCTGCGAACACACTCCACCTCGCTGGAGGGCTCCCCTTCTCACGAGAATCCTCCCACATCTCAAACAAAGATATGACGCCCCTTTCAGACGATAGGAGTCCAGCTCTACTCCCTCTGTTTCAGTAAAATGCATAACTCGGAGGGTCTTGTGCATCCCATCAATGAAATCCTAAGGGTCCGCCTCGGGGTTGGTACCTGTGAACTCCGGAGGGGCTAACTGAAGGAACCTGTTAACCCTGGAATCGGAATAATCCCCTTTCCCGCTAGAGGATGTGGGGGCAACATTTGGCCTCTACGCCTGAGAGGCCACCAACTGTGTCAGCATCTGAATATCTCCCCTAAGGTCCCCATCAGAAATACCGGGACCGGAAGATGGGGCTGGAGGAGGGTCAGGAGTATCAGCGGGAGGGATTGTGGCGCCCTCCGCTTGAGTAGGAATTGGGATGGCCCGGTCTGGGATGGAGGATTCAGGCTGATTCATTGACGGGGAATTATTCTCACCCGCATAATTCAACTGGGAATCAACGGCCACTCCTGGGGTGGCATTGGCCTTTTGGTCGAGTCGCGCTTTCTTCCTGGGTGCCATTTACTGAAAGTTAAAACAATGCACGAGATAGAGAGAGAAACAACCTCACTTTACACTTCATCGCACGATACAGAATAACAATGAAGGGTAGTATTCAATGTCCAAACAGCCCCCTAATTATAGATGTGGTCGACAACACACTGATAAGAAGGGCTCTACTAGACACGGCTCCGAGACATCCTAGGACACTTTAAAACTTTAGGCTCTGATACCAAGTTTGTCATGCCCCAACCCCGGAACGCGACCGGCGCTTAACCGAGTGAACCCAGTCAAGCACGCCTGTTTAGCCTTTCCTACATGACTCGTTTACTCCTCGAGTTTATAGCATAACATTATTTACTGAGTTAGCAGGAGATGAATCAAAAGCATACATATAGGATATTAAATCCATTTTTCCCTTTACAGCGATATCAACATTTAGATATTCCAAAACATACATACTAATCAAAATCTTTAAGAGATGGGATTACAGTTATGAGTTAGCCCATCAACTACCCAAAACATACATGACCCACATAAGTGTCTATGGAGCCGCTAAGAATAAGGAAGATGAACATAGTCCTGCCAGCGACAAGGCCTCGGCTATACCTCAAAATAGAACAACATATACAAAAGAGAGCAACATATATTTACACGCGGCCCCGGGAGGAATTGGGGCTCACCAGAACTGCTGCAAGGAGGAGGAGAGGGCACCACTATGGATGATCATCGCTACCAACTACAGAGCCATCTACATCCATAAGAAGATGTAGCGCCCCCGGCAAAAGGGACATTAGTACCATTGAATAGTACTAGTATGTATGATCAAACTCTACCCTAGATAGAATAAACATCAAACATGTAATGATACGATTAGAGACTTCATATAACAATTCACAGAAATAGGGGAAAAGCACAAATAAGAGTCACCATGTCTTCTTATCCCCTTTTGCCATATTTTGGTTAATAGTCTTTTTTAAAGTCAAGTGCCATTATTTTAATATACCACCGTGCCGTTGTCATGGATTCCGGTCTCTGCCCCACCAGCTAAGCCATCCTAAGTGAGACATCACAGCATAATAGTTTCATAATTACCACCATGTCGTTATCACACGGAATCCGATCTCTGCCCGACAGGCTAGGCCATCTCACTTGAAACAGTGAGACATTATCAATATCATGCTTTCATAATTACCACTGTGTCATTATCACACGGAGTTCGATCTCTGCCCGACCGGCTAAGCCATCTCACTTAAAACAGTGAGACATTATCAATATCATACTTTCGTATTTACCACCATGTGTACATCACGCAGTCCGATATCTGCCCGATCGGCTAAGCCATCTCACTCTAGGACATAACCATCTAATTTTAATCTTTTAGTTCACATCTTATATCATTTTACCCCATTTAGTTCACATCTCTTCTCATCATTTAGTTTACAGTTCTTGGCACTTGGGCATATTTAACCTTTTAGGTTTCATCCCTCTCTCCAACCATATAATGTACCCATCTTTCATATCAACTAAAACCACCACACATGAGGATTCGTACGCATAGAAAAGGATGAGCATGATGATCACAATTCACACTTTCAAATAGCATATGGACATGGTAGTAACTTACAACAACACGGAAGCAAGAGTTTCTCAACTTAACACATAGAACCCATTTACTCTTTAGAAAATCAAACAAGGGAATTCATACTGTATATTTGAGCACCAACGAGTCTATTCTAGGAAGATTAGAGTTAGCCATACATACCTCGATTGGGTTTTTCCTTAATGCCTACCATAATTCACCAGATCCTTTAGCACCTTCAATCTAATTCACAATGTTGCACAATCGTACCCAAAATTAGGAATAATGATCGTGGCTTGATCTCACTTGAGCATTGTATCAAACATTAGGTGTTCATTAAGATTACATGGTCCCTTTTTTATTGAAAGATTACTTAACCCATTTCCCCCTATAAGTTTAGGATTTCTTGAATACATGCATGTAAGGCCTCTATCCCCATTCCCATGAACTAATCATATCCATGGACCATTCTAGCTAGAAATCAAAGTTTGTGTGTTAGAAATTTACCTCTTAAGTGCAAGAATTGGTACTCTAGTTGATTAATCCCAAGCCTTGAGTGGTGATTAAAGAGTAATTTGATGAAGAGGGGGCCTTCTCCATGGAACTCCTCCTTAATTAACTCTAATAAGTCAGAAAAATGGCTAAAAATATGGGGGATGGGTGTTATATAGGTCTGGGGGTCGGGTTTAAAATTTAGGAAAATGGATGCACCGACGCAGGTTTGCGGTCCGAAATGCGATCGCATTTCGGTTATGCGGTCCGCAAACCTGCCGTATAACTAGTCTCAACTGGGTGAAAAATAAAAGGAAACTTCCCAGGTATGCGACAACTATGCGGTCGGATAGTGAACCGCATAACTCCCTCCACAAAACTCGAGTGCAAATACGCGATGAACTATGCTGCCCGCATACTCGAAATACGATCGCATTCGGGGCCACATAATAGCCCTCAGAATGGACAACAAACTGTCCAACTATGCAGCCATTATGTGGTCCGCATACCTGATATGCGACCGCATAGTGGACAGCAGATCCTCATCCTTTCATGACTTTTCTCCCTCTAAGTCCGTGGGTACTTTTCACTCCTAAGAGGTCCGAACCTAAGAATTTCTACAGCTATTTCAACATAGGGATCTAACTGGGCATCATTTTTGGTTAAGGATTCTACGGGTCTTTACATCCTCCCCCACTTAAGATCATTCATCCTCGAATGAGGATCGGGGAATTACTTGGGTTCGAAAATACTATATGCCAACCCCCACATTTAACTAACTCCCAATTTTTTTCTATAAATTTTGCTAGAGTTTCCTTTGTAATTAGGCATATCCACCTGTCAGAGAGCCCCCGAAACATGTTTTAACGAACTTCACATAATCAGTCAACACAATAGCACATAAATACAACACAAATTAAGGAGTAATAAGAGGACAGGTGATTCGGGAAGTGGGGTGGCTCTACACAATACGACAAGAAATTCAACTGCTTAGAGATGATGACTTCGTAAACTATCACCTGACTTATTCAAACAAATGAAGGTACTTCTTTTTCATTTCATTCTCCACTTCTCAAGTAGCTTCCTCGACTTTATGATTCCGCCATAATACTTTAACTGATGCGATTTCCTTATTTCTGAACTTATGAACCTGCCTATCAAGGATAGAAATTGGAACTTCCTCATACGACAAGTCTTCGTTAACTTTAACGGTCTCAAACGACACGATGGAAGATGGGTCTCCAACCACTTTCTTCAACATAGACACATGAAACACCGGGTGCACCAATGACATTTCAGGGGGCAACTCCAGTCTATACGCCACCTATCCTACCCTTTGAGTGATTCTATAGGGCCCGACATACCTTGGACTCAATTTACCTTACTTTCCAAACCGCATGATCCCCTTCATGGGAGATACCTTCAAGAATACCCAATCATTTTCTTAGAACTCCAAATCCCTACGACAAACGTCCGAATAGGATTTCTGACGGCTCTGAGCAATTTTTAACCGCTCCTTTATGATTCTAACCTTCTGCATAGCTTGATGCACGAGATCCGGTCCCAACAGTTCGACTTCTCCCCCCTCGAACCACCCAAGCGGTGACCTACATCTCCTACCATACAAGGCCGCAAATGGTGCCATCTGAATACTGTCATGGAAGCTGTTGTTATAGGCAAATTCTATAAGTGTCAAATGATGATCCCAGCTACCTTTAAAATCAAGCACACAAGCACGCAACATGTCCTCAAGCGTTTGGATAGTTCGCTCTGCTTGTCCGTCAGTCTGCGGGTGGAAAGCTATGTAGAGATTTACCTGCATCCCCAAACCCTGCTAAAATTTCTTCCAAAAGTTAGCTGTGAATTGGGCCCCTCGATCTGAGATAAGAAACTGGAGTGACATGGAGCCTAATTATTTCCTTGATATATAACTGAGCATATTGTTCTGCAGTGTCGGTGGACTTGACTGGCAAGAAATGTGCTGACTTCGTAAGCCGATCCACTATCACCCAAATTGAGTCAAACTTGTGCGGAGTGCGGGGTAACCCTACCACAAAATTCATATTGATCATCTCCCACTTCCACATTAGTATTACTAGTATATATGATCAAACTCTACTCTAGATAGAATAAACATCAAACATGTAATGATATGATTAGAGACTTCATATAACAATTCACAAAAATAGGGGAAAAGCATAAATAAGAGTCACCATGTCTTCTTATCCCGTTTTGCCATATTTTGGTTAATAGTCTTTTTAAAGCCAAGTGCCATTATTTTAATATACCACCGTGTCGTTGTCACGGAGTCCGGTCTCTGCCCGACCAGCTAAGCCATCCTAAGCGAGACATCACAGCATAATAGTTTCATAATTACCACTGTGTCGTTATCACACGGAGTCCGATCTCTGCCCGACCGGCTAGGCCATCTCCCTTGAAACAGTGAGACATTATCAATATCATGCTTTCATAATTACCACTGTGTCGTTATCACACGAAGTTCGATCTCTGCCCGACCGGCTAAGCCATCTCACTTGAAACAGTGAGACATTATCAATATCATACTTTCGTAATTACCATCATGTGTACATCATACAGTCTGATATCTGCCCGATCGGCTAAGTCATCTCACTCTAGGACATAACCATCTCATTTTAATCTTTTAGTTCACATCTCATATCATTTTACCCCTTTTAGTTCACATCTCTTCTCATCATTTAGTTTACAGTTCTTGGCACTTGGGCATATTTAACCTTTTAGGTTTCATCCCTCTCTCCAACCATATAATGTACCCATCTTTCATATCAACTAAAACCATCACACATGAGGATTCGTACGCATAGAAAAGGAAGAGCATGATGATCACAATTCACACTTTCAAATAGCATAGTGAAATGGTAGTAGCTTACAACAACACGGAAGCAAGAGTTTCTCAACTTAACACATAGAACGCATTTACTATTTAGAAAATCAAACAAGGGAATTCATACCGTATATTTGAGCACCAACTAGTCTATTCTAGGAAGATTAGAGTTAGCCATACATACCTCGATTGGATTTTTCCTTAATGCCTACCACAATTCACCAGATCCTTTAGCATCTTTAATCTAATTCACAATGTAGCACAATCGTACCCAAAATTAGGAATAATGATCGTGGCTTGAGCTCACTTGAGCACTGTATCAAACATTAGGTGTTCATTAAGATTACATGATCCCCTTTTTATTGAAAGATTACTTAACCCATTTCCCCTATAAGTTTAGGATTTCTTGAATACATGCATGTAAGGCCTCTATCCCCATTCCCATGAACTAATCCTATCCATGGCCCATTCTAGCTAAAATCTAGAAATCAAAGTTTGTGTGTTAGAAATTTACCTCTTAAGTGCAAGAATTGGTACTCTAGTTGATTAATCCCAAGACTTGAGTGGTGATTAAAGATTAATTTGATGAAGAGGGGCCTTCTCCATGGAACTCCTCCTTAATTAACTCTAATAAGTCAGAAAAATGGCTAAAAAGATGGGGGATGGGTTTAAAATTTAGGAAAATGGATGCCTCGATGCAGGTTTGCGGTCCGAAATGCGATCGCATTTCGGTTATGCGGTCCGCATAACTGGTCTCAACTGGGCGAAAAAGAAAAAGGAAACTACCCAGGTATGCGGCAACTATGCAGTCTGCATACCTGTTAAGTGGTCGCATAGTTCACCGCATAACTCCCTCCACAAAAATCGAGTGCAAATATCCCAAATTTAATTGCTTAATTTATATATAAGACATAATTAATGATAAATTAGTAGAAAAGGGGTTTTCTTAAATAATTTTATGTGTAATTCTTGATAAATTAAATATTTAAAACAATTGCGGGTATTTTAGTAACTTATCAATTACATTATAGTACGATAGAGTCAAACCAAACAGCAAAATGTTATTTAACAACAACAAACAATACAATCTATCCAAACATTGTATTCATAAAATGATACGGTACAATACAATACAGTACAATACGATATATTATAAAATGACGAGGAACCGTAATCCAAACGGAGTGTAAATTTTGTAACGGACTCTTGGCTAGTGTCTTGTTAACATAGGAGATCTTGAACTACTTTATCTGTATATATCTTTTTGTATCCTTTAGTTAACCTATATATTAGGAGTTTGTTAGGTTTATATCTCATCCTATCCTTATAAATCTTTACGCATATTCTTCTGGCTATAACTCTAACTCTGCTCTATATAAAGAGTTACTTACTCATTAATAAAGATAGCTACTTTATTCATTCTGCTGCTTATACGCTTTAAATTTATGCTGCAGAAAGTGCAAAATGAATTATTGGTTTTATATACCAATAAGTTACTTGAGAAGGAGCATTCTGGATGCCGAGCTTTGCTTAGAGATGATAAGGTATGCTACAGAAAGTGCAAAATGAATTATTGGTTTTAATATAACATGTTATTTGATGCTGCTCCATTTTGCACTGTCTTTTGTAAACTTAGGAAGAAGATTTATCTCGAATGAATAGGCTATTCCACAGAATCCCGATGGGATTGGAACGTGTTGCAAATATGTTTAAACAGGTGGGGGGGAAAATCTATGCCAATTAGCGACTTATTTATTTGGTTTTGGAATTTTGCCTAAACATCTGCTAATGGCACATATTTTGCAGCACGTCACTTCTGCAGGCGAGATCTTGGTGCCACAGGCTGAAGATCTAGCGAGCAACAAGGTGATTGGCATGTTCATATATCATATTTTCTTCCCTATTAACAATTTAAAAGAACTTTCTGATATGTGTGTTCTTGCACAGGCTGAAAGTTTGCGCGGGGAGCAGGTAGAACCAACTTTAATATTCACTTTACTATTCACTTAGTCATGTGCTGATCTCTTTTCTCAGGTATTTGTTAGTAACTTGATCGAGCTTCACGACAAGTGTATGGCTCAAGTTACCAAATGTTTTAGTTATTAACTTTTTCTTCCATATGGTATGTTCAACTAATAGTTGCTTGCTATAGTTGCTTGCTTATGTCTTTAACTTTGAACTATTTTCTGATGTCAAATTTGACCTATACAGGCTCTCAAGGAGTCATTTGAGGTCTTGTGTAACAAGACTGTATCAGGCTGTTCGAGTGCGGAGCTTCTTGCTTCGTACTGCGTAGTGTTCTTAAGAGAAGTTGCGCTGAAAAGCTCAGCGATGTTGTTGTTGAGGATACCTTGGATAAGGTATAGCGTGAACTGTAAATCACTCTTCACTTCCTGGAAAGTCCATCTTTCTGCAAATGATACCACAATAAATAATTGTTTGAATTTTTGTAGGTGGTCAATATTCTCGCATACATCAGTGACATAGACGTCTTTGCGGAGTTTTGGAGGAAGAATCTTGCTCGTCGATTGAACGTTGATAGAAGTTCCATTGACCACGAAAGGCTTATCATAAAAAAGTTGAATCAGCAGTTTGGTGGAGAGTTAATACTGAAGATGGAGAGAATGGTGAGGAAATACCATGTCTTTCATAATTTATCCTTTCCCTGTTCACATTTCTTATGAAAGCTTGTGGTTGGGAACTTGAGCACAGGTGGCAGACTTGACGTTAGCTAGGGGAGAGCAGAAACATTTTTGTAGATATCTCCGCGATAACCCTGCAGTGAGTCCTGGGGTTTATCTTAATGTCACAGTTCTTACAACTGGTCCTTGGCCTGGTTATAAATCGTCTGATTTGAGACTCCCCACAGCTGAATTTTTTGATAATTTGAAAATCCATTTTTCGCTGATTTGAGGTTTTTGTTCGCAATTAAAAAGGACATACCTTTCATTTTCCATTTGCTTCAGGCAAATTGTGTGGAAGTGTTCACGGAATTTTATCAGAAAAGAGAAAGACACAGACGCAGCAAATTGACATGGATTCATTCATTGGGTACATGTTACGTAAATGGCCAGTTTGCGTCAAAAACCATTGAACTGATTGTGTCAACTTATCAGGTCTGATGATTTCATTTCAATATCCGGGTTGGTTACGACAGTTTTTGACTTTATGATTGCCTCTTTTTCAGGCTGCTGTTTTGTTACTGTTTAATGCTTCAGATAGATTGAGTTACTCAGAAATCAAGAGTCGGTTAAATTTGCCTGATGATGACTTGATCAGAATACTGTAATCCCTTTCATGTGCTGAGTGTAAAATTCTGACTAAGGAGCCTAGCAATAAAATTGTCTCATCATCTGATCATTTTGAGTTCAACTCCAAGTTCACTGACATGAGGAGGAGTATTAGGGTATCGATACTGTTTAGAAGTTTTAATTTTTTACGGATGCTTCCTTCACAAAACCAAATTTAGATACCTATTCCTAATGGCATGTTTTATATGTACCATCCAGGTCCCATTGCCTCCTGTGGATGATTTGGCTCTTGCGGATGAAAAGAAAAAGTCGATTGACAGTGTGTACGAAGATAGACGTTATGCAATTGACGCCTGTATCTTCCGCATTATGAAAAGGGAGAAAACCCTTGCTCATCAACAGCTAGTGTTGGAGTGTGTTGAGCCGAACGTTTAAGGTATGCACCACTTTTAACCATTTGAATTTTCTAGAATGAAATAAACACTTTGGGGGTTTTTTGCTTAAACTTCACTTTATCTTTGTGTAGAAAAGCAATCAAAATTTGGATTGAAAAACTCATCGAGAGGGAAGACCTGGAAAAAGACAAAGAGATGCTCAAGTACATACAGCAATGCTCTGTCCCCTACATGAATGCAGCTGGGTTCAAAGCAAAGAGAGCTGACAGTGAGATCGATTCCATGAGTGACTTGGCTTTTTTTTTGTAGAATCTGTTGTGTATAAAGGGATGAACATGGTGCAACCAGCAACTTTGCTTACACGTAGTTTAATGGTAGTGACTAAATCAATAGCTCCGATTGTTTGTGTAGAATCTCCATACATGATGATACCTATGGATGTGCGAACTGGAAAATGCACTACATCAATTTTTTAACACACTGCACATCTTTTTGTACTTAACCGCTACTACATAAGAAAGAACCGCTGAGACAAAATCAGATTTAAAAGCAGTATGTAATTATTTTCACCTTTAAGCGTCACGTAAGCTCATTTGCGTGCCGTTCAGTATATTAGGCAGCTTTGACTGGCCATATGCACCGAAGCTGTTTTAGCTGGCTGCCGCATAAGATATAACAAACAACATAGACAATTAAAATCTATTCTCCACAGGGCAAGACTATTTTTGTCATGTTAACGTTATCATGGTTGTGCAGCTTTGAGGGAAAAAGACGGCAATGAAAATTTCTTCTTCTTTGGTTGGTACAATAGTCGTAATGAGCAACTATTAAGATTGAAAGAAACCAAACAAGTTAAGTGATCAGTTAAATGATAGTCTAAAATAATTCATTAAAGTTAAAATACAAATAGCATAACTCTAGGTAACAACAGCAGTCAAAAAGAGAGATGGTCAACCAAGAACTTGTAACGAATTGCAAGTACTCATCCTCGTATAACGATGTGTGGCTAGAATTCTTGGTTTAACGCATTATGTGCCTTACATTTTATGTGCTTTAATGATAAAAATACACTTCGTATGAGCATAATGGAGTCTATTTCATGTGTAGGTGAATTGAAGATTGAAGCCGAGCTAAACGGATGCATAAACGTCAAAAATACGCTCAAGAGTCAAAAAGGAGTGAACCTGGCTATAGCCAGGCGTTTGGGCTGTAAAGCCTGGCCTAGCCAGGCGTTTGGGCCCTAACGCCAGGGGTGGCCAGGCGTTAGCCAGGCGTTCGGCCTGTACGCCTGGTCCTCAATCCAGCCCAGTCCGAGTTTTAAAGGCTTTAAGTGTTTCCCGGTTTAACTAGAAGTATCCTACGCGTTTAGGGTTTGTCCCAAAACATATAAATAGACCCAAAAATACAACTTTGAAAGGCTTATGCCATTAGAGACAAGAGAAGCGTGTGGAATACTACTCAGCAAAGCAAAAACTTGATTTTTACATCATGTATTCATTACTCTGTAATTTAATTATACAAGTTATTTTGGATTTGATTATTATGAGCATGAGT
>MDKI01201499.1:0-14960 GCA_005239505.1 Nicotiana paniculata
TCCTTACTACCCAATTACTATCTTTAAGTTGTTACCTAAGCGTTCTAGTAGATTCTAGCCCGTCCCTTATTCGTGCACTACCCGTCCCTTGCCTATGGTCCTGGAGGTATTAGGACTTCTATTTGGGATAGTTCTAGAACAACCTATGTTACTTTAAAATGTGAAATCTAGGCGACAAACAAAAACAAATAGGACTTTCAGATAAAGAACAAGTATGAGCTCACATTGACCTCCACACATAAACAACAAAAGCAAGCAATTGAATCAGCAAACTTTTGTAACTTTGGGATCCTATAGGAAGGATATCTATGTGAGAAAACAGAGTGCAGAGACAGTTTTGTTAAGGCGAGCATTAAGACCTATTTTTTTGCCTACTGATTTTATTCAGCATGAATCTGGGCACTTCAGGCAGTAATATGTCATAATTGTAAACCCAGAATCATTATTAAGTCCAATAAATATATTGCCTAAGTGATTGGCAATAGTGATCGAATTCAGAATCGATCGACAGAATCCTATAGGCATGATTTCTACAAGCTTATTATTATATACTGATAGACATGATTTCTAAGTTTAGCATTGATTTTAACTTATAAAGACAGGTTTTGTTTCTTGTCAATCCTATAGGTATGATTTCTAATTGCTGAATTAACTTAAACCTTATAGGCATGATTTCTAAATGCTAAAACTGGTTTTAGTCCTATAGACATGATATCTATTAACTGGATTGATTTAAACCTTATAGGCATGATTTCTAAATTTGAAACCGTTTTTTAGTCTTATAGGCATGATATCTATTAACCGTATATGGGCAGAACTTAAACAGATTGCCAGGAAAGATAATTATCTCAAGAAACAAAGTCCTATAGGCATGACTGCTAATGCATATTTGTTGAAAACATGTATAGATTCTATGAACAAGATTTCTAATGTACATAATTAAACAAAAGTCCTATAAGCAGGATCTCTAGTATGCAAATGTAAAACACAGAATCAAAATGATCATGAAAGTCCTATAGGCAGGATTTCTAAACACAGTGTAGTACTCACACAATTTAATCAGCATAATTAAATCCTATAGGCAGGATTTCTACCCAGTTTTAACAAAAGATGTAAGTAACCCCCCCTCACATATACTAAATATTCCCATATCTGTTATTACAGAGTTATTACAGCCCAGATTATCAAATGAATTACCTAATGGTAATAGTTATAGTATATGGATTCTTCATAGGCCCAAATAAACCCGGGGACCATGCCTTCCACCATAACAACATCACAATGATTCCTCCACAGTCCATTGGAAACATGTTTTCAGAGTGTTAAAGTTCCCAAGGGCCTTAGGGACCCCATACAATGCTCACACCAGAACCACACATTGAGAAAACAATTAATAAGAGATTGGAAATCCAGTTCCCAGTGTGTCATAGTTCAGAGGAGTCTCATGTGGACCCTAGGCAGTGCTCCCACTGGGGTGGTTGAGAACCTAAGGGAATAGGAGTGGGGTTTTGAAATCAGTACATGAAAGGGAGAAGGTGCAGGTTTTAAAACAGTTTGATTTCAAACGAAAGAAGTTTACAACACAGAGTTGCAGGCAAAACTGCACCAAGAAGCAAACAAAGTTCATACTTAACACATAGTTCAAATAAGTTGAAGTCTAGTTAAGCTCAATACTCATGCTAGTACTTAAAACAATCATGGATTTAATCACAGAAATAATTTGGTAGAAATAGTTAAAATGTCTAGACACATGAATTAAGCAGACAAGGCACATGAGTTAAGCAACAAACTAATTGATTACATGTTTATAGCATCCTGAGGAATGCAAAGTTCAGAACAGGTGTGAGATTAGTACATGAAACAAATTAAACCTTATGCTAAATTATAAGAGGATTCATATTATTCAAAACAACTTAATCCTAAATTAACAGTGTTACTAAATGGGATCATGAAATCATGTAAATGACAGAATCATATTGGGAATTAAAGCATGCTAGTCGAGCAAAGCATAAAGAATGAAATTAAAAAGGGTTCAAGCATACCAGTTAAGTGAGAAAGCAAGTAAATATGCCACAACAGTTAAACTCCAGAACCACTTGGCCTTGTCTTTCAGCCGGCCAAAACTAGAGACACTTAGCACAGAAATCAGTAAGAGAGTCAGTGAGGATCTGAGAGTTCGAGTCTGTTTAAGGGGAAAGGGAGAAGGGGTTTAAATAACACTGAATTAAGCAGAAAAATAAGGTAATAAGTCAATCATACATAATTAAGGAATGAACATAATTCCATAAGCAATTTAAGTCGGAGTTCATTCAATTAGCAGAACATAACGACATAAAATCAGGAAAGTACTACTTAAATTAGGGAAAGTATTACAAATAGTCAATCATTATTTAAATGACGGGTCAAATAAGGTAAGGGAATAATGAGAACAGGTAAATCGAGCCAAAAAGGAAATATCAGTACCATACAAAAAAGGAAAGACTATAATCTCAGTAAAAGATTTCAAAACTCTAATTTTTTGGGGTAAACCATAAAATCAACAGAGAAAACTAGGGTAAAAGTCGCATGTTTCATGGAATGAACATAGACGGGAACATATTCACATAATCAAACAGATCGGGCCCTAAATAAAAGGTTTGAAACCCTAATTTAAGGTAAGCTATAAAAATCGATAAAGTCAGAAGTAAAGAATCAAATATTTTTAGTAAAAAAAAAGAGTATAGACAGAGAGTTATTAAAGAAAAAAAAAACCCATAAGATTGAACCAAATCTGATCCGATTAAAGAGGGTTAAAACCTTAGTTTTAGGTAAGTAAAAGATATAACGAAAAATAGACCGATTGATGAGTAACAAAGCAAAAATAGACGAAGAATAACATTAAAACAAACTAAAATTGAACCAAAACTGGTCTGAATCAAGGATCTGAAAACCCTAACTGAAAGATACATAAATATTCGTACTCACAGAGGTTAGGATGAACAAAGACGGAAATAACCAACATATAAAGGGTTTTGAACCAGGTTTGGTTCGAATCTCTCAAGATTTGCTTGCCATTTGACGCAAGCAAGTCAAGTAACACCAAAGATGAGTAGCCGGTAAAGAAATAGGACCAAATATGGTAAGGAATCATTAAGTGATTCCATTTCTGGGCAGGAATCACGGGGAAACGGCAGATTAGGTTTTGAGAAGAGAAAGGGAGGGAGACGAGAGTGTTTGAGGGAAGAGGGTAGGTGGTAAATGAATTAGGGTTAGGGAGGTGAGTTGGGGGGGGGGTGGAGTGATTAAGAGCCGTTGATCTTCTAAGATCAACAATTAGGACTAGAGATTATGGCCGGGTGGGTTATTTGGACGGGTATGGGTCTTGTTGGACGGGTCTGGGCATTTGGGTACTGGACTAGTTAATGTTTTGGGGCTGGTTAATGTATTGGGCTGGGGTAATTGGGTTAGGGTAGGTCCGAAATTAATTAGAAAAAAGAGGTTATATTTTAAATACCCAATTAAATTAATAAAATAATTTATAAAAATAATTAATAAATAATAAAAATATCACTTGTTTTAGAATAATTACTTAGCATTATAAAAAGTTACTTTTCTATGCAAATAAGGTAATTACGCATATATGTGGCTATCATTGCGAAATATTACAATTATAGCCTAAAGATGTAAATATAATTATACATAAAATATTTAAAGCTTGATATGAATTTAAATGGTAAACATTAGATAATAAATCATAATGAAATTATTTTTAATGCAATTAATAATTGTTTATGTAATAAAATGCAGGAATAAACTGATTAAAAGCCTTTAAAAATTATAGAAAATTATGGAAAAATACTTGTTGATGCTCATGCATTATTTTGAAGGTATGCATGTATATTTAAAAATATATGTGGGAAAAATTGGGTATCAACAGCTGCCCCTCTTTACTCGGGAAGGATGAAAGAGTTGTCGGGTAAAGACATGATGACCAATTTTGACCGAATAGGGCGATTTGAAAGATATAGGCCGCACTCTGATTTCTGAGCTACCTACATATCCATGATTTTACAGGAATCAAGCCATGTGTAGTTACGGATCCAACGATGGAATAAACCGATGGAGTCATCGCAAGAACGGACAAAAGGTTCTGAGAAGGATTACTTGGGATTGAAACGGTTATGGGTGAGCAACCATGTTTGAAATAATTTGAAGAAACTGGAGCGGGATTGCTCCTGTTGGGATAACAGTTACTCACTGGGTTACCTGCAAATCTACAAAAGTATACTGCGAGCACATATGTATAAATTATTGTGTAAAAACGTGATGCAATTTCCCTTTGGACCGTGAAGACTGCCTTGGACGGTAAGGATGAAGTCCTTAGACCATGATGTCCCGGGCCATGAGTTGTGCGGTAAGGGATTTGCAGGCCATGAAATGATGTTCTCGGGCCATGAAGATGGTGCCTCCGAACCATGACGCCTTCGAATAATGATGTGCAATTTTGAGAGATCCTCAGGCCATGGCATGATGTCTTCCGGCTATGAGGATGGTGCCTCCAAACTATGACGCCTTCGAACAAGTTGGCTATATTACAGCCCATGAGGTGCAAAAAGATGATGCTAGAAGCAACAAGAAATATCTTAGTCTTGTGTGAAGTTCAGGGTAGAGCTTAGCCCGAGAGAGGAAAATAATGCAAGAGAGACAGGGCTTAGCCTCATGCTAGGATTTTGAGACAGGGCTTAGTCTCATGCAAAAAGAAGGCAGTTCTTAGCCTTATGCAAATAGAGAGGTATGACTTAGCCTCATGAAAGTGATTTGAGACAGGGCTTAGCCTCATGCAAAGAGAAGGTGGTGCTTAGCCTTATGCAAATAGAAAGGCAGGGCTTAGCCTCATGCAAGTAGAGAGGCAGGGCTAAGCCTCATGCAAATAGAGAGGCATGTCTTAGCCTCATGCAAAGAGTTGAGACATGGCTTAGTTTCATTCAAAGAGAAGACAATTCTTAGCCTTATGATAATAGAGAGGTGGGGATTAGCCTCATGCAAATGATTTAAGACAGGGATTAGTCTCACGCAAAGAGAAGGCAGTGCTTAGCCTTATGCAAATATAGAGGCATGGCTTAGCCTCATGCAAATATTTGAGACAGGGCTTAGTCTCATGCAAAGAGAAGGCGGTCTTAGCCTTATGCAAATACAGAGGCAAGTCTTAGCCTAATGCAAGTGATTTGAGACAACTGCAGTTATCATGATGACATAATCCTACATCCAAAGAAAATTTGTGAGTTTTGCGGGGGGATGTTGGTTCGTGTATTTTCTTGCTCCATTTTCTCCGTTCTGTCCGAAGATCCTGCTCAAGTTATCAGAGGTAGCATTTGGCTCAAAGTAAAGTTTCTTTTCAAAAGCATGCGTGTATAGTTTTCAAATACATAGTAATATGCAATTTAGAAATAAGTTAGATGAACCAGTAACTGTGACATTATTAGAGACACTGAGACTTCCTTTTCCATATAATTTTGAGGGTCCTCCTCAACATTCTATCCCAGTTAACTAGATGACCTCTCTAACTGTTCCATATGCTGCGGTTGGCTAAACTTGCTTCGAAATTTTAAGGGTCCTCCTCAAAATTCTTCCCCAGTTTCTAATTGTGGGGAAAATGGAAATTTTATTGAATTGTGAATGAACCCATTGGGCTGCCTCCGTATCCCCTCTTAAATTGGAATCAGGTCGAGCGTAGTTCAATTTACATCATATGAAGAAACATAAAATGGTTTACACATAGTATCTTTTGACTGCATCTGAATTGATAGGCTTCAGCCAGATTTCTCCGTCCATCTCTGCGAGTATGAGCGCTCCTCCTGTCAATACTTTGTGAACCATGTAAGGACCTTGATAGTTGGGAGAGAATTTCCCTTTTGCTTCATCTTGATGTGGAAAGATCCGTTTCAACACCAGCTGTCCCGGTGTGAACTGTCTTGGCTTGATCCTTTTGTTGAAAGTCCTGGACATTCTATTCTAATAAAGCTGACCGTGACATACTGCATTCAGCCTCTTTCCGTCTATGAAGGCTGTTTGCTAATATCGGCTCCTTATCCATTCTGCGTCGCTGAGTTCGGCTTCTTGTATGATTCTTAAAGAAGGAATTGCTACCTCGGCGGGAATGACATCTTCGGTACCATAAACCAGCAGATAGGGAGTTGCTCCGGTTGATGTGTGTACTGTGGTACGGTATCCCAGTAAGGCGAATGGTAATTTCTCATGCCATTGCTTGTGATTCTCTACCATTTTACTTAGTATCTTTTTTATGTTCTTGTTGGCGGCTTCCACAGCTCCATTCATTTGAGGCCTGTATGCCGTGGAATTCTTGTGCTTGATTTTGAACGTTTCACACCGGGCTTTCATCAGATCATTGTTGAGATTGGTGGCTTTGTTAGTGATGATGGACTCTAGAACCCCAAATCGACAAATAATTCGGTCTCATACAAAATCTACAAGGACCTTCTTGGTCACAACTTTGTAAGATGCAACTTCAACCCATTTAATGATAGTTGTGGCCACTAAAATGAATCGGTGCCCGTTTGAAGAGGTGGGGTTGTTTGGGCCGATGACATCCATTCCCCAGGCAGCAAAAGGTCAAGGTGAGCTTGTTGCATTAAGCTCGTTTAGTGTAACCGTATCGTGTCTGCATGTATCTGGCATTGGTAGCATTTATGAACATACCGGATGCAGCCTGTCTCCTTAGTATCTTTTTGGCCAAGAAAAAGCCGTTCATATGTGGACCGCAGGTTCCGGCATGTATCTCTTCGAGCAATTTGGAAGATTCTTTTGCGTCAACACACCTTAACAGTCCTAGATCTGGAGTTCTTTTGTACAGGGTTCCTCCGCTGTGGAAGAAGTGATTGGACAACCTCCGAAGTGTGCATTTCTGAGTATGGTTTGCATGATCCGGATATTCTCCCTTTGCCAATTACTCTTTGATGTCGTGGAACCATGGATTTCCATATGTTTCTTCTTCAACATGAGCATAGTATGTCAGCTGATTATGGATCCTCACCGGAATGGGATCGATGAAATTCTTGTCTTGATGTTCTATCATTGATGACAAGGTTGCCAATGCGTCAGCGAATTTATTCTGAATTCTGGGGACATGCCGGAATTCTATCTTTGTGAACCTCCTTTTCATTTCTTCTACATGATGCAGATATGGTAGTATTTTGGAATTATTGGTAGCCCACTCTCCTTACACTTGATGTACCGGAAGGTCTGAATCGTCGATCACCAGCAGTTCCTGAATATTCATATCAACAACCAGGTTGAGCTCAAATATGCAAGCTTCATATTCAGCCATGTTGTTAGTACATGGGAATCTGAGTTTTGCGGACACCGGATAATGCTGACCGGTTTCTGATACCAAGATGGCTCCGATACGTACTCCTTTAAAATTTGCGGCTCCATATAAAAACATTCTCCAACTGTGGTAGGCTTCAACAATGTTTTCTCTTACGAATGACACCTCTTCGTCAGGAAAATACGTTTTTAGGGGTTCGTATTCTCCTCCCACAGGATTTCAGCAAGATGATCTGCTAATGCCTGTCCCTTGACTGCCTTCTGAGTTACATAGATGATGTCGAACTCACTTAGCAAGATTTTCCACTTGGCCAGCTTCCTAGTAGTCATGGGTTTCTGAATGATGTACTTCAGGGGATCCATCCTTGATATGAGATATGTAGTATAGGAACAAAAGTAATTCCTTAGCTTCTGAGCTATCCAGGTTAGAGCGCAGCAAATGCGTTCTAGCAGAGATTACTGTGCTTCATATGGATTGAATTTCTTACTCAAGTAATATATAGCTTGTTCCTTTCTTTCCGTCTCGACCTGCTGTCCATAACACAATCAAAAGCTCCATCTAACACTACAAGGTAGAGTAATAGTGGTCTACAAGAGTCTGGCGGGACTAATACTGGCAGTGTGGACAAATACTCCTTGATTTTTCAAAAGCCATTTGACAATCCTCAGTCCAACTGGTTGCGGCATCCTTCTTCAGCATTTTGAAAATCAGGTCACATAGTACTGTGGACTGTGCTATGAAATGGCTGATGTAGTCGAAGCGTCCCAAGAAACTCATCACATCCTTCTTGTTCTTTGGTGGTGGTAATTCTTGTATGGCTTTGACCTTTGACGGATCCAACTATGTTCCTCAGTGACTAATAATGAATCCCAATAATTTTCCGGTAAGAACCCCGAATGCACACTTCGCGGGATTTAACTTTAGATTGTACTTCCGTAGCCGGTCAAAGAATTTCCTCAAATATGCTATATGAACTGTAGCCTTCTTGGATTTGATGATGACGTCGTCAACATATACCTCTATTTCTTTATGTATCATCTCATGGAAGATCGTTGTCATAGCCCTCCATTTTGTAACAATACACTCCCCATGGTATAATGAAGGTTGTTTTCTTTGCGTCATCTTCGTCCATCCAGATCTGATGATAACCTGCGAAGCAATTCTACAAAAGACTGGAGTTCATACTTGGCACAATTGTCAATTAGAATGTGTATATTGGCAGCGGGAAATCATCCTTGGGACTTGCTCAGTTTAGATCCCGATAATCAACACAGACTCTGACCTTCCCATATTTCTTTAAAACCGGTACAATGTTGGCCAGCCAAGTTGGGTATTCAACTACCCCGAGGACCTTGGCTTTGATCTGCTTGGTAACTTCTTCCTTGATTTTCAAGCTCATGTCTGGCTTGAATTTCTTGAGTTTCTGCTTCACTGACGGATACATTGGATTTGTAGGTAACTTGTGAGCCACTATGGATGTGCTCAACCCTGTCATATCATCATATGACCATACAAAGGTATCCTCATATTCTTTTAGGAAGATAGTGTATTCTTCCTTTTCTGTAGGTGACAGATGGATGCTTATGCGAGTTTCTTTGACGGTATCGGAATCTCCCAAGTTGACTATCTCGGTCTCATCCATGTTGGACTTGGGCTTGTTCTCAAAATTTTCCACTTCTTATATTTCTTCCAAATCATTGTCCTTCTTTTGCGTTGTCTCATTACACGTCACAGTCGTTGGTTCATCAAGATAAGAAATATTAATGCTGTAGGGATGGAGATATGAAAGAAAATAGTAATAATAAACATCAAGCCATTTAAAATGTCAAACAAAATGAGTTCAATAACTCAAATAATGTTTTCGAAATGGAACACTGAAAAATATTATTTAAAACAAAATGCAAAAGAGGAATCATTTTCAAAAATAAACAATGCTATCAACCTTGCTACCCCGGGACTCGCCGGGCCCCTGACGGTTTTGCGGTCCAGTTCTTGAGAAATTTTCCCTTCTTCATTTCCTGAATAGTAAGGCCTTCTTCCTCCTCATCCTTTACTATCACACAACAATCCATATCATCATCTTCACAGAACAAATTCCTCAATGCTGCCCCTTCTTCCTCTGATCCCAATATTCTATTAGCCTGCCGGAAGGTCTGATTCAGGTGCGATACAGGTTGCTCAAGAGGGTAGTATGGACCACGCCATGGTGGCGGCCAATTCCAATATTCCTTCCAGCTGTACTGATATCCAAGCTCGAAGGTTGTACCATGACGCTTCAGATGTACTGGTTTGGAGATACCTTGAATATTTTTACCAAGACCCTTACCAGGTTCATTCCCTTTCCATGCCAATATTCTTTCTATCTTGCTACTCCACCACTTATCCTTCTCGATTGCGTTAACACGCTTGAGGCGATTATAGGTTTCTCCACCTAACTTCCTTCTGTTTTCTATCACCAGAACAGTCTGACTGGTGTAAATGGGGTTGCTCCCATATACATGGATGATCACTTCTTGATCGTTCCATTTAAATTTTACCGCTTGGTGCAAAATAGATGTGACAGCTCCAGCGACATGTATCCAAGGCCGTCCCAGCAACAGATTATATGAGGTAGATATGTCTAGCACCTGGAATTCAACATCAAACCAGGTAGGACCCATCTACAAGCACATATTAGTTTCTCCGATTGTGGCCCTTTGAGACCTATCGAACTCCTTCACGTTCATAGTCCTTGCACGTATTTCATGTAGGCCCTTGCCCAACCTCTTCAGAGTTTTCAGCGGACAGATGTTGAGGCTGGACCCTCTGTCTATCAGAACTCTAGCAATGAACTTATGTTTACATTGCACTGTGATGTGCAATGCCTTGTTGTGGATTAACCCTTCAGACGACAACTCGTCTTCATGAAAGGTAATCTTATGGATTTCTAGCACTTGTTCCACAATATTGGCCATTTCTCCGCTAGTAATGTTGTTGGTCACATATGCTTCATTCAGTACCTTCATCAGAGCATTCTTTTGTGCTTCCGAATTTTGCAGTAATGAAGAGATGGATATCTGGGCGGGAGTCTTATATATAGATGTGTATACGGCCAAAATCGGGGAAGTTCGATCTTAGAGCCTCTATGACATCCCAAGCCCGGTTCCGAGGGCCTCGAAGCACAGTCTGAGGCTCGACTCCGAAGTACTCCCCTCGAGAGAGAATATCGAGGACTCATCACAGCATAACTCGAGGCACTATGAAAATCGATGACCGTCATGGAAAAGCGGGAAATTCCCAAGGGCACGTGGTTAGAATTGACAAGGTCTGCAAGAATAGTACAAGTCCGTACCGAGCCATTATACAGATGTACCAATAGCATTTCCTTGTCATGATTAGACATGTAGTATGTTGGGATTCCCCCCTCCTATATAAGGGGACCCCTGTCATTTTGTCACACACATGAATATTTAATACAATAGAACATTCTCTGTTTTTTTTTGCCTAGACGTGCTCAATAATTACCCTATAGATTTATTGCTCTTCATTTATTGCATTCATTTTATTGTTCTTCACTTATTGTTCATTAACGACTGCCGAAAGGTACACTCGAGGCCCGATACTATCGAGTTCGAGGTCCCCAGTCTTGTGATCGTATTGGTTTACTTATCATTTCTCTATTACTTGTACTTCGTGCTTCCTTACCTAACGACTAGTATTAGAAAAAATCACGTATTTTTAGAACCATAAATCAAATATAATTGCTAATACTGTTTTCAAGGTAAACAGTTTGGCACCCACCATGGGGATAAAAATAATAGTGATTGTTTTGGTGCTAGTTTTCTGAAAACACAAGTTATTTTTCACAATTTTTCTTGTCCAAGAATCTTTGATTTCAGGTGAAAAATGTCTAACTCAGCAAATGCAGGTGAAAACAATGGACTTGAGTCCCATGGAGAGAACAGTGCAGCGGCCCCAATCATTGATGTACCACCAAAAAATCTTGGGGTAGTACCAGCACCACTCTCCATCAATATGGCCTCAAGCAATGTTGTGCATATCGATGTAGGATCTGATACCGACAGAAATGTGTGGATGGTGACCAACATGAAGCGCAGAGAACTCTAGCTCAGGAAGAAAAATAAGTTAGACTACAAGTCATTTTGTGAGATGTTACAAGCACAGCAAGTGGCTATTGCTCAGCTACAGAGCCAACAGAAAACTCCAAGCACGACAGTACCAGAAGCAGCTCCTCGAGTCGAACATGCACTAGAAAGATCGAGTAATAATGGTCAGTAGCAGACCCTGCATTATGAAGATGCTCGAGGACCTTGCCAAAAGGATTGAATTAGGAGAAAAGAAGATAGAAGCTAACGACAAAAAATTTGAAACATATAACTCGAGGATCGATCAGATCCCGGGTGCACCTCCGATTTTGAAGGGGGTAGATTCGAGAAGTTCGTGCAAAAACCATTTCCATCGAGTGCGGATCCGAAGTCCATTTCGAAGAAGTTCAGGATGCCCCATATCCCTAAGTAAAATGGGACCACGGACCCCAATGAGCATATTACCACTTACACTTGTGGTATAAAAGGGAATGAATTGAAGGATGACGAGATCGAGTTCGTCTAATAGAAAAAAATTTGAGAAACATTGTCGAAGGGGGCCATGATGTAATATCACAACCTACCCCCGAACTCAATAGATTCGTTTGCCATGTTGGCAGACTCTTTCGTGAAGGCACATGCTGGTGCCATCAAGGTTGTTACAAGAAAGTCCGATGTCCTCAAAATTAAACTAAGGGAGAACGAGATGTTAAGGGAGTTCCTATATTTCTTTCAGATGGAGCGAATAGAATTACCGCCAGTCTCCGATGACTGGGCAGTACAAGCCTTCATTCAGGGTTTGAACGAACGAAGCTCGATAGCTTCGAAGCAGCTGAAGCAAAATTTGATCAAAATCCCACCGTAACTTTGGCAGACGTCCACAAAAGGTACCAATCCAAAATTAGGGTTGAGGAAGACCAATTGGGAGCCCCCTCAGGTTCAGTATATCCAAGCAAGCTTTTAGTAAAAGAACCAAGGAATGCGGAAAGGGAGCTGAGGCTGAGCAAGGAAAGGTATCAACCATATGTCGAAGATCGAAGAAACGCTTCAAGGAGTAATATACTTTGAAATGATCGAAGAATGGATCGAGGTGAAATATCCCGGGGGCTCGTGAGCAAAGGAGGATTCTATAGGCATTCGCGACCAATGGATTATGCACCTAGATTGACAGAGTATAACTTCAACGTCGATGCTTCAGGCATCATGTCGGCCATAGGCAAGATCGGAGACACCAGGTAGCCCAAGACCATACAATCAGATCCTTCCCAAAGGAAACCCAACTTAATATGTAAATACCATGGCACTAATGGGAACTGGACCGAGGACTGCAGACAGCTTAGAGAGGAGGTAGCCTGATTGTTCAACGAAGGTCACCTTCGAGAGTTCCTCAGCGACCGAGCCAAAAATGACTTTCAAGAAAGAGATGCCAACAGAAAAAATGAACCAGAGGAGACACAACATATCATTCACATGATCATCAGAGGGGTCGACGTCCCACAAGTTCCCATGTTCAAGCGAACAAAAGTATCCATCACGAGGGAAAGGCAGACTCGGGACTATATACCCGAGGATACCCTCATATTCAGCGAGAAAGACATCGAGGCCTTATCTCAGCCTCATAATGATGCACTGATAATTTCTTTCCTTTTAAATAAGTTTCAAATTAAACATGTGCTCTTGGATCCAGGTAGCTCGGCCAACATAATCAGGTCGGGGGTTGAGGAGCAGCTCGGGCTGCTCGACCAAATCGTGCCCGCCTCTCTAGTCTTGGATGGATTCAATATGGCGAGTGAGACAACAAAGGGGGAAATCATCCTCCCAGTCAACGTGGCCAGTAAGATTCAAGATACCAAGTTCCATGTCATCGAAGGTGACATGAGAAACAATGCCCTACTCGGGAGGCCATGGATTCATAGTATGAGGGCGGTTCCATCAACTCTTCATCAAATGATGAAGTTCGCAAGAAAGGATGGTGTAAAAATGGTGTATGGAGCGTAGCATGCAGCAAAGGAGATGCTTGCAGTACATGGCGTGGCACCGACGTCGACACTTTCCGCCTCGGAGAAGTCCAAAGACAACATCCCGAGGAACGGGCAGATAGCCAAATAGCAACCGCAGTCTACACCCTCGTTTGAACATGAGAAACGGGTGATCGATGAGTAGTTGATCAAGAGTGATGAAGTCAACAGTCGAAGAGCTTGATCAAGCTTCAGTCTGAGGTAAAGCATGCATTCGAAAATGAGGTAACAAATTTTCTCAAAAGACCCATTCCCATTGCCCAACATTGATTGCTTGATCGATGCCACGGCCTTCCATTGAGATCCTTACTCTTCTCGATGCTCACTCCGGGTATAATAAAATTCAAATGAACCTAGGGGACCATAAAAAGACTTTTTCTATCACGAAGTATGGTTCATATTCTTATAATGCAATGCCCTTCGGGGTTAAAGAACGTGTAATCCGCATAAAGAACGCCTAGGGAATGAGATATTCCAGCATCAAATAAGGCAAGCCTATAGAGTTTTATGTTGATGGCATGTTAGTTAAGTCCCTGTGCACAGAGGGCCATTTGAATCCTTTGCAGGTAGCGTTCGACATCCTTAGAAGGTACAACATGAAGCTCGACCCTTGGCATCGATTCGGATAAATACTCAAAGTCTCATGGTGTCGAGCAGAAGAGGCCACCGAGGGCCCAAACTTCTGCTGTTTCGGAGCCGGGGACTTAGTCTTGAGAAAATTCATTTTCAACACTCGAAACCTGAATCAATAAATAAAGGGTCGTACCGCGTCCTCGGAGTAACATGCAAAAGGTCCTACGAACTTAAATCCATGGAAGGCGAATGACTGCCAAGCAACCGGAACATATTAACGCCCAAGTGCTATCATCGCTAAGGTATAACCTTTACCTTTTTTCATTCATGTTTCATACTGACTCATTGCAGGTATCCAGAGGAATCAAAACACCCTCCAGCTCGAAGACCTTGTATTTTAAAGCATGCGTTGCACTCTTTTCCCTTAGATCGGGTTTTACCGGCGAGGTTTTTAACGAGGAAACACCCATATGCTACCTAGGGATAACACAAAAAGTATTCAAGGTTTCTTTTTATCAACCTCGAGTACTGGGGGGCATCCTCTCGGCGGTTATTTTCTTGAAGGAATCAAGTTATGCCTAAGAAGTCCTCGATAGGAGAATGTTGTATTGGGCCAAACGGTCAAATGAACCGTGTCCATGTAGAATAACCGAGCCTCCAAACACGGACACACATATCAAGTAATTAAAGAAGCCTCTTTTCCCATCAAAACGCTTTGTGCCTCAAAGAAGTTTACTACTTTCACGTAAGACGCCTCAGGGCCCAAAAACTCTCGAACACTCAGGGACTGTCATTGACAGTCAGCTCATCGCGCCGTCAAAAACTCGATTTCGTAAGACCTCAATGAGGCAACTTCGAGCTAGTAATCCCTTGATGAGGCAACATCAAATTTATATGACCTCTGTTGGTTGATTTCCCAATGCACACGCAAGTGTACGTGGTCGACAAGTAATATAGGAA
>MDKI01114768.1:0-14933 GCA_005239505.1 Nicotiana paniculata
AAAAAAAAAAAAAGACAAGTAATAACAACACTAAAAGCTCTGGAACACTAGTACGTATCACCTATATTTTTTTTTTTTAAATTGATGGTTAAGGATGATGGAAGAAGTCGCCGAAAGAGAAAATTTGAGGAAGTAGGCGGAGTGGCGGTGAGGGTAAGGTTGTCACTTGGCATAAAATGGTTATTCAATCCACTAGTGCAACTAAAAGTGCACAATCTCTTTTGAACCGGAACAAGAAAGAATTCATAACCACTGCTTGTGAATAGCTCTCCTCAACTTAAGGCATACACGAGTATTCGACAAATGAGAGGTTTTCGACGAAAGGGTCAAAGGTTATATTTACGATAATCCGAAGGTTGCGCAAGACTCCCTCAACCTCGCCCGCGTGTCAGCTTGCTAGCGATTTGGTCGGCATGCAATAGGTTAGTTGGGGGAGAAGGGTGGAGGTCTGATTGGGAAGGAGTTGTTCTTTTTTTTTTTTAAAACATGTTATATATTCTTTTTTCTTTTTTGTAAATTACAATGTGCAATTGTTCATTTGACATGTCAGCTGAGAGTGTATGTCACGTGAGTGGTTTGTCCAACTTGGTGTCCACGAGATATATTCTTGCCAAGGAAAAAGTATCTATGTAGTCCGTAGTTATGTTGAAGTGTCTAACTGACAGTTGGTGCCAACTTGAGTGTCTATCTATATATTTTACAAATTTAATATATTAATTATTATTTTTATGAGGCTATTAATTAGAGTAGTAATATTTATTATTAGAGATTTTCTTCCCAAATATCATATAAATTTACTTATAAATACCTTGACCTGAAAAAAAAGTGTTTGCATTCTCGGTATACCTGCCTCTGTCTTTCTCCCTAAACGCTATTCAGCACCCGTTCCTCCAGAATCCCCTCTCACTCGCCGCTATAAGGTTAGTTCCTTTCTTTTTTGATAAGGATGTTATAATTGTTATTTCTTTTTCTCTCAACTCTGAGTCATATATAATTTAATTGATCCAAGAGTTTACTACTTCGAAAATTGATTTATTGCATGGATTAGTTGATCTCTCTGATTAGGATTCCCAATTAAGAAATATTCATATATACCATTAAATTACTCTATAACAATTTTGTTTATTCCGATTTTTTCTTTTTGGCTTTTGTAGTGATTGTCTGTTATGCACCTACAATCAACCCTTTTTATAACTGCCTCGTTTGTTCCGAAATTTTTGGTCTTCTATAGTGAATAGTTGTTATACACCTATAACAATATTTGATGTTTAAATATATTTTGGTTGTTATAGATAAAAATTATTCAAAAATTAATTATTTTTCCTTTTTTAGTGTTACACATAAAAGATAAAAGAATTATTCAAATTTAAAATCTTAAAAGATATGCATATTTCATTAGTTAATTATTGATAAAAGTTAATACATTATTAATAAATTCATAACTAAATGTATAAAGATTTAAACTATAAGATTGACATTTTAAAGCTACCTAGAAAAATAAATTCTTTCAAGATTGATGGAAGAACTTTGTAATTGTAGCTTGTTCGTATATTTCATTCGCTTAATAGCGATATAACGTTTGAATTGGCGAAGATTCGTGTCCACATTTTCAGCAAAAGGGTATTCAATAGATTTCCCTTGAAGATAATCCAAGAGCTTAATAACTAATTTTTTTATCTAAATATTTTTTGAAATTTGTCCAATGGAAAAGATATCATGTGCAAATCTTCAAATCTTATATCTTATGCAAGATAGAAACTTTATTTAATGGAAAAGATTGTGTGAATATTTTTAGAATTATTATTAGTAATCTTAAAGAACCTATATGGCTATTATAGAGGGGTAGTTTTATAAAGATCGTTCTGCTATAAATAAGTTGTTGCTGTTATAGGTGAAAAAACCTGTTATTGAGAGATAAAATATAACTTAAAAAATCGGCTCTGAGAAAAACTTGACTTTTATAGTGATGACTATTATATAGGGATGTTGTTATAGAGATGTCTATACAATAATATTTGATGTTTAAATATTATATGGCCATTATAGACTAAAGATTTCCCAAAAAATCAATTTTTCAACGTTATAAAAGATAAGAAAATTATTTAAATTTAAAATCTCAATAAAATTTTAAATAGACATATATGTGCCGATCTTTCAAGGATATGAAATCTTTAAGTGATAGAAATATGTATTCATGAAATATTTTTTATCATAAGTGGTGCATTACAATTTAAAAATATTTGTCAAATCTTTAAATTTATTATTTGTAATTTTAGAGATTTTATTTCTACGAAGATGGCTATTTTATTACCCAAAATTAGTGGTTATAGAGAGAGAGTTTTATAAAGAGACTCTTAGAAAGTGATTTCTGCTGTTATAGCTTAAAAAATCTTTTAAAGAGAGCTAAACTATAATAGGAAAATCGATTTCGAAAAAAACTTGATTTTTATGATAAATGTTGTTAAGGATGACCGGTAAAGGGAGGTCGGATTTTACATTTAAAAAAAGTCCTGTTATATACTCTCAAACGAGACTTACTATAAAACTCTCACATGCAACTAGGAAGCGTCTTATGGAGGAATTCTGTTTGATCATACTCGTCATTTGAATTTTGGCAGTCAAAAGAACTTTTCAAAAGTCTACATCCCAATACACCACACATGGTGTACTCACATAGTCATATTTTTAGTTTACACCCGCATAGCAAACATTCTTTTGCAAATACACTCTTATATATTATTATACAATATTTATCTATCTTGTATAGAAGTGTATAAAAATATACCAAACTTGTATAAAATGTATAAACATTGCTAGCCACAGTGATTAACTTCTTCTATATTTTCGGTAACAATTCTTGTTCAAAACTAGTCCAAAATCTTCACAAAATGACTTCAAATTAGATAGACATCCTCCTTAGATTATTCTCAACAAGTATTAACAACACCCACCTCAAAACTCATACAAAAATCAATTCGAAATTCAAACCCACTTTTCCAAGCTTGTTCAACAATGAGAGTAGCCTTTCTAAGATGATTTTCTCCAACTAAATCTTAAAATATCTAGTAGTTTAATCACGATTTGCTACTTCTCCCTTGTTTTTTGTGTAAAAAAATAAACGAGAAAGAGGTAAGGGATGACAAGAGATGTGCCATTTCTTGAAGAGAGGAGAGTAGGGAGAGAAAGACATTTATAGAATAGATACAACGTGAAGAAAAAAGAGATAGGCTCTATTGTGTAACAAAAAGAAAAGGGGGTTAAGTTTTTTATGACAACACCCCTTTGGTATTGTCATGTAATTATCTTTAACTTTAACTTGGCCCTATCTTTCTTGGAAATTAGATAGGGGGTGGTAAACCTTACTGACAGAAAGAATTATAAGAAAATACATATGACATAATAAAAAATAGCTCATATTTTTAAGTTTTACCTGGCCTAGTCCATAGTGTACATATTTTAAAAGTACTAGCCAATTCAAAATATGAGTTCTTACAACCATTGCTTCTAAAAGTTGTGGAGTAAATCTATGTTCTCACAATCATTACTTTCGCTCTCTCTTCTTCTCATATCTTCTACATATGCTTCAAGGGACAGTCCTTCATTACTGCTTCTCCCCCTATGTCACCTGGTTGCAATGAAAATTGAAGGGTAGAAGTCCCACCATTGAAGGCCACTCAAAGCTTTGCTTTCGAAAATAGGTTTTTTTGAGTTTGTTAATTGTTTGGATGGGTGCTGTTCTAATTGATTGAAAATATCAAAATGAAGTGATTTGGAGTAGATTCGACCACAAAGTTAAATATAAGAAAAGACGAAAGGAAGAAGACGAAGTCAGTTTTTTTATATAATTATGTATAATCTTGTATAATAGTGTATATAAGTGTATAAACACATATTATACACATTTATACACCTTTATACACGCGTTTTAGATGAACTTCTTCCACGATTTTCAGTTGCAATTCTTGTTCAAAATCAGTCCAAATCTCCATTAAATGACTTCAAATTTTAGATACAACCTCCTTATAACGTTTCCAACAAGTCTAAATAACACCCAATTCAAATTTCTCACAAAATCAAATTTAAAATTTAAAACCACATATTTAAACTTGTTAAAAATCTAATTTTCATCACCCAAATGAGTTTGATTTGTTGAACTAATATTTGAGTCACAGTTACTGATTCGAAAATCAACTTAAAAGCTTGAGCAATTTTTTTTAAAAATTAAATAGTAATTTTCGAGAACCTATTGAAGTTGAATGTTGAGTATTAGCTTATTTTTTTCTTTGGGCTAGTTGGTTACAAATTAACATATAGGCTATGAAATTTTCCCAATCTTATATTAGAGTATAGCGGTCCTCACTGAATAAGAGTACTAACGATTGAAGATAAGTTGTCTGTTTTCTCTTCCGTCTTAGATGTCTCCCTTTTTTCGTCATCCACTTTTCTCTCTTTATCTAATAAACAATATAAAAGTGAGGTACTGTCTATCCAAAGAACACCGTCCTCTTGATATTGCCTTTTCAACAATAGCAGCAAACATACATTTTGCTTTAAACTGTATAATGGCATTGCCATTTGAATTTTGGTACGTTATACCTATTTAGCTTATGTGTGAAATTTTTTATTACTACCTCTTTTTTAGAAAAATCCCGCCAAATAAAAAGGTGAAATTATTTTAAAAATCGAACTCCTCCTCTAGCATGGACACAATTAAATGGATTTCTTTCAAGGAAAGTCGCAAGGTAAACTTTTTTGCAGTTCTACCAGAAGAAGAAGTTTCACAAAACAGACAACATGAAGCAATGAATTTGGTAAAACTTCTCAGCAGCTTGCCTGAAGTTACAGCACTTATCTTGGACGGATGCTCCCTCAAGGTAAGATGGAAATTGATATCTTTAAATAGCTCAGAATGACCCCATACATAGTTGTAACTATTCTCACGTTCTTATTTTGGGTTTTTTGTTGTCTAGTTTTTAGGTTCTGGTAATGTAGCAAGGAGGCTGTCAACGATGCTCAATCACTTGCTCAATCTCGAATTGTATTGTTTTGATTTTAATGATGAAGATCAAATTTGTTTCCCTTCTATGCATCCTTAGAAGTTCTCCCAATTTGAGGTTACTTAACCTTCTGGTGAGTTGTTGAATTCATGAGTTATTACTCTATAGAGATGCAAATCTTACTAATATTTCTGTATACTACTTATAGTTGAGTCGGATCAAGAAAAGTTCCAGGAGAATAGATGTAAATCAGTTGAAAGGACAAGACTGCAGGATTGATTAACTCAATAACCTCCAAACTCTTGGAATACAAAGATTTCATGGTTCAAGGGTGGAATTGCGGTTTTTAAGGATAGTGTTGGCATCTGCGCCTATTCTCGAGGAGGTGATCATTAAGGTAGATGAAGTTACTGAAAGGGAGGCAACTACAATTTCTAAGATTATTGGCGTCTTCGCCTATTCTCAACCTGCTCTTACACAAGTAATATGCCAAAGGCATCAACGTTGAAACAACTTCATTTCTTCTACAAATAGGGAGTCAAAACAATTCATTTACTTTGTAGTCTTTATTTTTATAACATTTTAAGATTTTATTTGATATTCTCTTTTCTTTCCTTCTTTTATTATTTTCATTTGTTCGTAGGCTAAAGTCCTTTCTCGGCGGACAACTCATGGGCCCAAAGTCTTAAAGTTTTTGGGTTTTTACAGTATCATAACAGTCAATATACAATTTGTTATAACAGAAAGTCACTTATTAGTAGAATGGGTTCTTTACATAACTATATACCTTTTTAAAATTTATAGCAGCAAATGTTTAGCACTAATTCCTTAATTACATAACGTAAACCCTCTTTTTACTCAACTAATCCCTCAAAAGACGCACGATACAGTTGTTTATAGTAATTATTTCCCTCGCCTCAAAAGTAGTAAATCGTGAGTACATGCTAATTTTAGTAGCTTTTCAAATTTGTTTTTGCATAATTCTTTTTTCTTTTCTACTCCATCAAATTATCTGTCGGGTTTCTCTTTTACACACTCGTTAAAAAAAATATTAAATAAGAAAGATCTTTGTCTATTTTACTCTTTTTTTATGTCTTAGGATATAATCTCTTTTCATTTAATGCTTACTCATAATTAAGGTATTTGCAGTCTTCAAGAACAATTAATATTAGCATTGGAAAAAAATAATTAATTTACTCTTGAATTTCTAAAATGACAAATAATTTGAGACGGGGGTACTGCCTTTCTTTCTTACAACAACAACAACAACAAAAAATCCAGTTTGATCCCAGCATGTGGGGTGTGGGGAGGGTAATCAGTACGCAGACCTTACCATATCTAATGCGTAAAAATTGCACGGGGCGCCCTATTTGGTCGCCCCCATTTAACCTATACCCATTTTTTTGTAAACTTTCAACTTGTACCCACTTTTTAAATAACTTCAGCCCCCTTTCTCCTCATCCTTCTCCTCCTTCGTTTTCTTCTTCTTCTTCTTCTTCTTCTTCTTCTTCTTCTTCTTCTTCTTCTTCTTCTTCTTCTTCTTCTTCTTCTTCTTCTTCTTCTGTTGGTGCTGCTATGGAACTTCAGTTCATGGGATGATTGCCATAAATATATTTATCAAATTATTTAAAAATAAATTATAAATAATTACGTAAGTTAGTAGACAAAAACTTCAGCTCTAGAGCTGAATTTCGCCAGTTACAAAATAAAAACTTTAGTTCTAGAGCTGAAGTTCGCCAGTTACAAAACAAAAACTTCAGCTCTAGAGCTGAAATTCGCCAGTTACAAAACAAAAACTTCAGCTCTAGAGCTGAAATTCGCCAGTTACAAAAACAAAAACTTCAGCTCTAGAGCTGAAGTTCGCCAGTTACAAAAATAAAAACTTCAGCTCTAGAGTTGATATTCCACATCTCGTATTGGTTTCATTTCGGTTCAACTGGTTTTACTTATTTGAATTGATTAAAATTTGTTTAAAGATTCTCTAACATTGACTTGCCTAGCAAGTGAAATGTTAGGCGACACCACGATCCCTAAGATAGAAAATTTCGGATCGTGACAAATTCTCATCAACTTAAGGAATACACGAGTAGTCGAACAAATGAGATTTGGTCGGCGTGCAATTGATTGGTTGGGAGAAGGGTGGAGGTCTAATTGGGAAGGGGTTAGCTTCCCAATCGACCTTGCTCGCGTGTTAGCTTGCTAGCGATTTGGTCAGGAGGCAATGGGTTAGTTGAGGGAGAAGAGTGGAGGTCTGATGGGAAGGGGTTTTTTTTTTTTTTTAACATATTATATATTCTTTTTTCTTTTTTTGTAAATTACAATGTATAATTGTTCATTTGACGTGTTATCTTGGAGTGTATGTCACACAAGTGGTTTGTCTACCTTGGATGTCCAGGGGATATATTCTTGCCAAGAAAAAATTATCTATCTAGTCATTAGTTATGTTGAAGTGTCTAACTGACAATTGGTGCCAACTTTGAGTGTCTATCTATATATTTTGCAAATTTAATATATTAATTATCATTTTTATGAAGCTACTAATTATAGAGTAGTAATATTTATGATTGGAGATTTCTTCCCAAATATCATATAAATTTACTTATAAATACTTTGACCCGAAAAAAAGTGTTTGCATTCTCGATATGCCCGCCTCTGTCTTTCTCCCTAAACCCTATTCAGCACCCGCTCCTCCAGAATCCCCTCTCACTCGCCACTGTAAGGTTAGATCGTTTCTTTTATTTCTTGTTTGTTTTCCTTTTTGATAAGGATGTTATAGTTGTGATTTTTTCTTTTATTAACTCTGGGTCATATATAATTTAATTAATCCAAGAGTTTACTACTTCGAAAATTGATTTCTTCCAGGGATTAGTTGATCTCTCTGATTAGGATTACCAATTAAGAAATATCCATATGTACCATCAAACTACTCTATAACAATTTCGTTTATTCCGGTTATTTTTTTTTGCTTTTGTTGCGATTGTCTGTTATGCACCTATAGTCAACCCTCTCTATAACAATCTCGTTTGTTCCGAAATTTTTTGGCTTCTATAGTGAGTAGTTGTTATACATCAATAACAACATTTGACGTTTAAATATAGTTTGGTTGTTATAGATAAATATTGTTCAAAAATTAATTATTTTTCCTTTCTTATTGTTATGTATAAAAGATAAAAGATTTATTCAAATTTAACTTCTTAAAAGATATGCATATTTCATTAGTTAATTATTGAAAAAGCTAATACATTATTAATAAATTGATAACTAAACGTATAAAGATTTAAGCTCTAAGATTGATATATTAAAGCTACCTAGAAAAATAAATTCTTTCAAGATTGATGGAATAACTTTGTAATTGTAGCTTCTTTCGTATATTTCATTCGCTTAATAGCGATCTAACGATTGAATTGGAGAAGATTCATGTTCAAATTTTCAGCAAAAAAGGTATACAATAGCTTTCCCTTTAAGATAATCTAAGAGCTTAATAATCAAAATTTTTATCTAAATATTTTTTTAAATTTGTCCAATAGAAAAGATATCATGTGCAAATCTTATATCTTATGCAAGATAGAAACTTTATTTTATAGAAAATATTGTGTGCATATTTTTAGAATCATTAGTAATCTTACAGAATCTATATGGCTGTGAAAGAGAGGTAATTTTATAAAGACTGTTCTGCTATAAATATGGTTGTTGCTGTTATAGGTAAAAAAAAATTATTGTAGAGAGGTAAAATATAACTTAAAAAATCGGTTCTAAGAAAAAGTTGGCTTTTATAATGAATGAATGTTATATAGGGATGTTGTTATAGAGATGTCTGGCTGTACAACAATATTTAATGTTTAAATATTATATGGCCATTTATAGACTAAAGATTTCCCAAAAAATCAATTTCTTACGTTATAAAACTCTCACATGCAACTAGACAGCCTCTTATGGAGGAATTCTATTTGATCATACTCGTCATTTGAATTTTAGCAGCCAAAAGAACTTTTCAAAAGTCTACATCCCAATACACCACAAATGGTACTCACATAGTCATATTTTTAGTTTACACCCGCATAGCAAACATTCTTTGGCAAATACACTCTTATATATTATTATACAATATTTATCTATCTTGTATAGAAGTGTATAAAAATATACCAAACTTGTATAAAATGTATAATAATGTATAAACATTGCTAGCCACAGTGATTAACTTCTTCTATATTTTCGGTAACAATTCTTGTTCAAAACTAGTCCAAAATCTTCACAAAATGACTTCAAATTAGGTAGACATCCTCCTTAGATTATTCTCAACAAGTATTAACAACACCCACCTCAAAACTCATACAAAAATCAATTCGAAATTCAAACCCACTTTTCCAAGGACATTTATAAATTTGCTATAACGTGAAGAAGAAAGGGATTAGGCTCTATTGTGTAACAAAAGAAAAGGGGGTTAATTTTTTTCTGTTTAGTGGCGGATTTACATTGAGCATTATAGGTGTTCAAGCACCCATTGTATTTTTCTAAAATCTAGTAGATTTACATACGCAATTAAGAAAAAACTTAGATAAATATTGAGTGAGGACCCACAACTAAACTTGTTTCCCCTCTTCTTATTTTCGAGCACTTATGATTTTGATATCTTGAATCCGCCACTGATTCTGCTTTAAACTGTATAATGGCATTGCCATTTGAATTTTTGTATGTTATACATATTTAGCTTATGTGTGAAAAACTTTATTACTAGTTCTTTTCTAGAAAAACATCGCCAAATAAAAAGGTGAAATTATCTTAAAAGTCAAACTTCTCCTCTAATATTAAATAATACACATTCTGCTCCTCCTATTATATGCATTGTGTCTTTTACTCTTGATATTTTCAACCTCCTCTATGCATATACTTTTTTATTGTATCATATAAGATATATTTATCTTTAGCTAAGTGTTTTACCAATTTAAATATTTTATTATAAATTTTATAATTAAAGCTCAGTAAAATTTAACTAGAAGGAGGAGCTTGATTTTTAAGACAAGGGGATCAAAATAATTTTTACCTCCAAATAAAATGAAACAAAGGGAATAATTTTTATTAAGACCAAATAATAAGCATTGAGAAAAAATAAAAATAATATGTATTCCCTTGAGAGTATCTATTTATAAAGTTATTCTCTTGATATTTTATACTCTCTTTTATATTCTCTTTTGAACGACGAATTGTTCATCTCCACATGTTGGCATTAATCTAGTAGAGCGAACAACGCAAATCTTTGTACTTCCTTTGGCATGATTTTCTTATGGTCTAATTTACCATCGCTGTGGGCATGCTTTGTCAGCGCAATATCCCGGGTTTCAATACTAACACTATGAAGTATATGATCAATAAAGCTGAATATGTGTGAAGCATTTTCTATGCAAACTTCACTTATTTTTGTTGGTTCAAATGGTCAGGACTTACAATCATGATGACAAATAGCAATAAAAGACTTGAAGTTGGAAGGGACAAATTTGATAGACTTACAGATCTTCCGATTAATGTCAGACACCAAATTCAGGAGCACATGACTATTGAGGATGCCGCAAGAATGAGTGTCTTGTCCAGTAAGTGGAGACACATTTGGGCTTCAAATCCAAAGCTCACAATTTCTGCGGACTTCTGCAGAAAGGGAAAGCAATCAAGCACAAGAGACATCATTAATAAAGTACTATTGCATCACTATGGACCCATTAAGACATTTCTCCTTGATCTTTCAATAATAAATCCTTCTGAGCACTCAGTTATTGATCTATGGATGCTACATTTGTCAAGAAATGGTCTTGTCGAGCTCACCCTTGAGTGTTTAAAATATCTGAATACTCCTTATAAGTTGCCTTCCTCTGTGTATGGTGCAGAGCTAGAACATTTGGATCTCTCAAACTGCATTTTCAGGCCACCATGCAATTTTAGAGGTTTCCACAAGCTGAAAAGCCTTTCACTAAGTCGAGTCTCCTTTCAATTAGATGTTGAAACTTCTTTCCTCTTTGTTCCAAACCTTATAGATCTGATGTTTTCACAGTGTAGTGGTCTTCATCACTTGAATATATATGCCCCAGAACTTTTATGTTTAAAATTTTCCCACTGTGGCATTGACACAATTAAGTGGATTTCTTTCAAGGGAAGTCGCAAGGTAAAATTTTTTGCAGTTCTACCACAAGAAGAAGTTTCACAAAACAGACAACATGAAGCAATGAATTTGGTAAAACTTCTCAGCAGCTTGCCTGAAGTTACAGCACTTATCTTGGACGGATGCTCCCTCAAGGTAAGATGGAAATTGATATCTTTAAATAGCTCAGAATGGCCCCATACATATATAGTTGTAACTATTCACGTTCTTATTTTGGGTTTTGTGTTATCTAGTTTTTAGGTTCTGGTAATGTAGCAAGGAGGCTGTCAACGATGCTCAATCACTTGGTCAATCTCGAATTGTATGGTTTTGATTTTAATGATGAAGATCAAATTTGTTCCCTTCTATGCATCATTAGAAGTTCTCCCAATTTGAAGTTACTTAACCTTCTGGTGAGTTGTTGAATTCATGAGTTATTACTCTATTTCCGAGTTAGAGATGCAAATCTTACTAATATTTCTGTATACTATTTATAGTTGAGTCGGATCAAGAAAGGTTCTAGGAGAGTAGATGTAAATCAGTTGAAAGGACAAGCTTGCAGGATTGATGAACTCAATAACCTTCAAACTTTGGGAATACATAAATTTCATGGTTCAAGAGTGGAATTGTGGTTTATAAAGTTAGTGCTGGCGTCTGCGCCTACTCTCGAGAAGATGATCATTAACATAGATGAAGAAGCTAGTGAAAGGCAGGCAACTAAGATTTCTAAGATGATTGACGTCTTCGCCAATTCTCAACCAGCTCTTACCCAAGTAATATGCCAAAGGCATCAGCGTTGAAGCAACTTCATTCTTCTACAAATATGGAGTCAAAATACATTTCTCTACTTCATTTACTTTGTAGTCTTTATTTTATACATTTCTCTACTTTATTTACTTTATACTCTTTATTTTTATAACCTTTTAAGATTTTATTTAATATTTTCTTTTCTTTCCTTTTATTATTTTCATTTGTTGCTAAGCTAAAGTCCTTTCTCGATTGACAACCCATGGGCCAAAAGTCTTTTAAATATTTGGGTAGAAATGGTATTTACTTTTATCCAATATTTTTAATGCTAAGTAAATAGTCACTACTCTATTAAAATTAATACGAAAATATATTTTTACCCTTTCTTCATGAGTGCTGCGTAAATATTAAGGACATGGTATCCTTAATATTTGCACTACACACATGAAGTTAAGGACGCCATGTCCTTAACATCTAAACTGCACATATGAAGTTAAGGATATGGTGTCCTAAAGTTCAACAATGGAAGGTGCAAATACAGGACACTTTGTCCTTAATATTTACACAATATTCATGAAGTTAAGGACATCATGTCCTTAATATTTGCACAACACTCATAAAGTTAAGAACACTATGTCCTTAACATTTACACTACACATATGAAGTTAAGAACACTATGTCCTTAACATTTACACTGCACATATGAAGTTAAGGATATGAGGTCCTAAAGTTTAACAACAGAAGGTGCAAATACAAGTTAAAGAATTTATGTCCTTAACATTTACACTGCACACATGAAGTTAAGGACGTCGTGTCCTTAACATTTACACTATATCAAGTTAGGACATGATGTCCTAAAGTTTAACAACGGAAGGTATAAATACATGACACTTTGTCCTTAATATTTACACAACATTCATTAAGTTAAGGACGATATGTCCTTAATATTTACACAACACCCATGTCTAGCACATGGGTATTTTTGTCCGGGCGGGTAAAAATTTATTAAGTACTAGCTAAAGAATAAATACATTTTAAACAGTGGCTAAAGAGTAAAGATATCTCTAATTAGTGACTAACTGTGCACTTACCCCAATTTTTAGGGGATCTTAGGCAAACACTACTAAAAAGGGGGAAACAGACCGATGTTGGTCGGTAATTGGCAAAACTCGACCAAAACCGTCTGATTCATGATGGTCGGTAATCGTAACATCGGTAGAGCTAACTGGCCGACTTTGGTCAGTATTTTCTGACCAATTTCAGTCGGTCAATTAAATTCAAACCAAAATAATCGACCGAAGTTGGTCGTCTTTTTCCGACCAAAGTCAGTCGGTATTTATTTATGTAATTAAAAAATACACCACCTGGGAATCGAATCGGGATCTATACTGTGGCTGGATATTATTCTACCACTATACCATTGGTGCATTACGTTTTAAGAGTGTCTTTTATTTCATTTATACTCTTTAATTATATTTTCGCACGGAAATAACCGACCGAATTTGGTCAGCTTTTTAAAATGACCGGCCGAATTAACTGACCGATTTCGATCGGTTTTTTAAAAATTAATTTTAATTTATTTTAAATGAAAACCCGACCAAAGTTTGTCGGTTTCTTGAAAAATAAATTTCACGAGACTCAAAAATGGTTTCCACATTTTTTCGCCAAAGAAAACTGATCAAAGTTGGTCGGTTTCGTAAAAAGAATTTCAATCTAAATATCTAGGTGGGGGAAACTATTTACCCGCCCTTGCCCATGTGATTTTCCCCCATACCTAAATATCCACTCAAAGACAACCACATGAAGCTAAATTAAGCTAACCAAGTCAAGCAAAGTCAATTCAAGTCAAGACAAGCAAACCAAGCCTAGCCAAGCAAAGTCAACTAAAACTGGGACAGTCGGAACATGGGTCCGAGTCTGTTTACTCAAAACATTGACCAAAGTCAACTAAAATCACTTTTAAATTTTAGAAATTATTATTTCTCCTATTTTCCACATAAAAACTTCACGGAATTACGCCCAGACTGTGCACGCAAATCGAAAAGGGTAAATATAAGATTTTTAAGGCTAACGAGCGTGGAATAAAATCCTATAACACAAAACGATCCCTTGGGTCATCACACATTCATGACCCGTTATGGTTACTATGAGTCTCTGGTGATATCTTTTGGGCTGACCAATGCCCAACATCTTTTATGTACTTGATGAACAGAGTATTTCGGCCCTTTCTTGATTTCCTCATCTTAGATGTGATTGATGATATATTGGTGTGTGAACAACTAATTTTTGACCACACTCAAATGTTATACTATTCTAGTAGAAATATTTCTTTTAGGCCTAATATTAATGTTTTAAGCTTTTATCTTACACTTAGTAGATTTTATTTAATTAAAATAAGTAAATAAATAATAATAATACTCACATTCTTAAAGTGTGAGTATATATATGGAGTATCTTTTAATTAGAATTTTAATAAGTAAACTACTATATTTTTTTTGCATAATTTAAACTATAGTGTAAATATTGAGTTTTCTTATTTTTATAGTTTCCTTTAAGTTTAAAAGTAACGTTGGTATATATATATATAAAATATACATACATGATTTGCCATTTTTTATCTAAGAATTAGAAAAAAAAAAGTTAAAAGAAAAACGGCAGAAAAAAACAAAGAAACAAAAAAAAAGAAAAGAAAAACAATCCTAATCTTATAACAATCCTAATTATCTCACTCTAACTCCAACTCCAACTCCAAATCCCACTCCAACTTCAAATCCAACTCTAACTCCTCCATTCATCACACATATCTTATATATATGTGTTGGGTATGTAAAAAAAAGAGAGGAAGAAGAGGAGAGTAAGAAAGAGAAAAGAAGAAAAGAAGTAAGAAGAAAAAAAAAACAGAGGGAAAGATAAAGAACGGAAAAAGAAGAAAAAGAGAGGAAGAAAAAAAAAAGGAAAAAAAAAGAAAAAGAAGAACGGCAAAACAGAAAGGGGAAAGAAAAAACAATTTTTTTTTTTTTTGAAAGCAAAAGAAAAGAAAAGAAGAGAACGAGTTCGTGGAT